>QOVD01009781.1:0-36370 GCA_003521225.1 Tuber microsphaerosporum
GTTGGGGTGGGGGGGAGTGGTACATGAACCGGGTATTTTGTTTTATCTTGTATTTTGGCTTACTGGGGGAGGGGTTGCGAGTGAGGATTTGTGAAGGCGCCGGGGGTCGTCAGTCAGTAGGTGTAATAGCACTGTCCGGTAGGTATCAATCATTTGGTACCATGCGATACCTTTGGCGTGATTTAGTAAGAGCGTCGATTTCTGCACTGGTTCATTCACTCATTCGGCTCGCGGGAGAGGAGGGGGTGAGAGGAATTGAGGAGTTGTATGGAGCATAAGTGGAGTATATAAAGCTCTGATCTAGAACTGGAATAACTTGTGCAGATGGTGGCTTTTTTTTATATTTTTGCCTCTGGCTCGGTTTGGATTGCATAGTTTTGTTTTGTCAATGTGTGATGTGGTTGGTTGGTATTGGGATTACGTCTGGTACTGGTACTAACTTTACCATGGATTGTGATTTGATGGTTGACGTAAGCCTGTGCTTGCGCGCAAACTAGGTCATGGTGCAAACATGGCCTCGGATAGTGGTGTACTCAAGTACTGGGTGTTTTTTCGTTAATCATTAGCGTAAGTTGATTTGCGCGCAAGTAGCCTAGGGTGAAAGAGTAAATGGGAGGCAAGGAAGGAAAAAAAAGAAGGGAATAGGGGAACGCCATCACCATGATAGACGCTTATCATGGCGAAAGGAGGTGTGAACGGTTGGTGGCGTGGGTGGGGTTAGTGGGCGAGGGAGAAACTGGGAGAACCGTGTCATCAGTGGCCGGAGGAGAGGGAGGAGGAGAGGTATGTAGAGGAGGGGAAGGAGAGGAGGGGTATAATAATTGTGACATGCTCGCTTTCGGTTCTCGGGGTGTCGAAGAATTTCTCATAAAAATACCGGTTTACGATGATATAATGCAGGGTAGGATGGGACGCACGGTACAGGAAGGTAGGTGCGATGGGCATAGCGTTGAACAAAACAGAGTGTGAACAAATCATTTCCCTCCCCCCGATGACTAGGGCTTCTGATAGAGGGATGTGAGAAACGTGTTGCTCCACACATTGACCTAAGCGTCTGCGAGATGCAGCTAACTGTATTGGAGAGAGGGTAAAATGGTGAAGATCTCTTGGTTCGTTCCTGTTTCTCAGGCCCAGACACCTGTTTTAGCGAGTCTCTAGCCTGCTACTGGAGGATTATGGTGCGGCTGCATAGCAGTAGAAAACGCAATAAACGCCCAAGATGAGTAGAGGAAGAACGATAACTCGAGTTTCCTAAGTAAATCAGAGTGGAGAATAGAGAGAGAAAAACTAAATAGCATGGAAGGAATAAAAGCAAGACTCCTCGCAAAGGGGAACTTTACAAAATAAGCACTCAAAAAGTGCACGACACACAATTCCAAAAACACTTCATGGTTGGCCAAGTTGCCTAACCTTCTCAAGAAAGTCATAACATTTCTTGTGTTGCTTAATGAAGAGACAAAAAAAGCATAGATGCTGTGTAGTTGGCTGAGTTCTAAAAAGCTTATGATTTTCATGTATCAAGTGGCATTTTGGAAGCTGAGAATATTTTGGAGCATATCCATTTTGACGGTTATAATGATGATTTCCAGAAGGAACTGAGTAGGTTAGAGTGAAACTGGCTTCCTGTGCTATAAGGCCTATGTGAATGACAAAGTGACTCAGCCCAATTTGTGTTGATATCCCTTGCCCCTTCTAATACTAAATTCAAGGCTAAGTAAACATAAAAGTCATGATACTTCTTGATAAACTGCTGTTGTGTAGAAGGAAAAACTGCTTATACAAGGAAGCATGAATTAATTAGAGTAATGTCAAGAAGCTAAAAGAAAAGCGAAAGGCACTAGTAGACACATGATAACTGAATACAAAAGTAACTTTTACTGTTATCAGCTACATTAATACTATTTATATGTAATTATACTTAACTGAAAAGGTGGGAAGAGGAAGAATGCATGAAGTAGACTTGGAAGCAGTTCCAGTTACAGGATTAGTAGGACAACTACTGTCAACCAAATCTCTATTTGATTGGGCAATATGGAGATGCTTTTGTCATTGCATTTTAGTATTTTCAAATAATACAGGATTTGCACCTAAAGTGGTTGTTAAAAATCATACTAGTTTTGATCTTGCTATAAAACAATAAGTACATTTCTGAAAACCATATTGGATACTGTATTCCAAGGGGATTGGGTAATCTTCTTATTCATTTTGAAGATACGTGGATTCTTGACAGAGTGTTGATAGGTTGTACTATAGGTAGTAATTCCATAAGTATAAAGAACATGGAATAAAGAAATATTTAAGAAATAGTTGTAGCAATTGAGTACAAAGCAGTGATTTTAGTAAGGCAGAGGTAGAAAAAGTTAATTACAGTAGGGGAGGTAAGTTGAAGGTGGAAAATTTTGTGTTGAATAATAAGTACAGTCCTGTCCGGAAAGTCTTTGCACTCCTTGGCAACTCAACCATGACAGCAATAACCAACCCAATGTCCATAAATAAATGCACAAAGAGATTCAATTAAAAGAAATAGTAAAATATAAATTGTAAAGTGCACTGTAATGAAATATCATAAAATGTTATCATCAAACAAACTCTGTAGACCCTCATGTTTAAATTCTTTTCAAAACACTTATAAAGAAATTGAGCTTCATATAATATTTTTTATCTTTATTGCCTACTGTTCAAATAATTTAATATTGAAGCTAAAGTATATCATGCTCCATTAGTATCAGAATAAGAGATACAAATAAAAGTTTTGTAAGAAATCATTTAGGGGCTGCTTGGCAGACCGTTATTTGAGCAGTTCGCCATCTCAAATCACGATTTAGGCCCAAATCATGATATGAAATATTCATGGTGTTTGGCTGGGCAGCATTTTCAAATCATGATTTGGAAAGATTTCATAGTGTGTGCGCGAATATTTAGGGCTGTAATATAATTGTTTTGGGCCCTTAAGTATTTTGTTGGTATGATATCATAAATGCTAATGAGTCTTGAGGGCTTCTCATGGAATTAGCCCCAAATTGTGACTTGGAAAATTGGAAATTGCAGTCACGTTTAACAGAGAGCTGTTTGCAAATCATGATTTCAGATCAGGGCTATCTCGAATCGAGGCATGCCAAACAACCCCTTAGTAATTTTTAGCTTCTGATAGTGAACATTTTCATCTAAAAACACAATTTATAGTTTCAGAACTATTTGATAACAACATCTCTTAATCTATAATTACTACTTAATAATTACTTTTAGAGCTATATAAGAACATATATATCAAGATTCGTAGGAATTAGATGTATTCCTAGTTTCCACTAGTGAAATTTGATTACAAATAATTAAATATTAATATATTCAGCTCAGAGTAGTATGCTACTATACAACAATTAAGTTATGAAATATTTATAGTATAAAACTGTTTATTAGCCTATTGTCAATTAAACCTATAGGCAAATATATTTTTTTAATTGATCTTTTTGCCTACTATATTGCTCTATAAATCACTACTTTAATAACTTTTTGTAATTTACATTAACTACATTTTAAATGCAAGTCATGAGCTAATAACTATGGTAAATTACCTTTAACCGATTATCAAACTTCCTTTAGAAGGTGTCTCTTCCTATTAGAATAGTCTTAGAGCTATGTAGAGTAGTATATATACATTTCAGTGTTTTCTTGTTAAACTTTATTCATTCCAGGTTAGTTTATGAACTTTCTATCATGTAAACATTTTTATTGCAAGCAGTCTAAATTAAAATAATATTTAATACTTAAAGTATCAATATATAAGTTTTCATATCCTGATTATTTAATTCATAATTTTGAGTTCTTATTATATAATAGGTAGTTTGTGTTGTAATCTTTAGCTCGATTGTGACAGTTTCTACCTTGTATTTAGAGCAAAACAAATTCTTCCAATTCCAGCTATATTTTTACTTATAATCTCACTTGGGCTATTAATATATCTAAAAGGAATTTGAATTATTTGATTAACTCTCTATTTAATTAATTGGTATTAATTTAATGATTGGGTAGTGGGTGGAATCTATTGCTATGGAGGAATGCAAAGACTTTCTGGATATGACTGTACTACTGTGTGAGATATAAGGAGAATTGCATATGGAATTGACAGTTCTAGTAGATTCTGAAGAATTGATAAAATAGGAAGAATATGATAAGCCTATAAATGATTGAGTACTTGATATATATAGCCACTACTAGTGAGAAGTATTCATCACGAATGATCTTCTCTACACCTCCGGCGATTGAAATCTCAACACTATGAGATATCATCATCAACTCCACCCTCCCTCTCTCCCCTCCTCTGATGGCCTCATTGTCTAGAAGGGTGATGACACTCCCTTCTTCTTCCTCTACTATGGCCTCGCCATGAGAAAGCGTTGTCCTAGGGGTTGTTTGAAGGCCCTTCTCATTCTCTCTCCTTGCCTCGCTTAGCAATCGCCCACGGTCGGCTTTAGTTATTTCTACGTTTACGGTCGGCGTTAGGTGTCCGGACCTTGGTGGAAGTACTTCTTTAGTCTGTTGGCTTGTCTCGCACTGGGGAAAGCTTCGGTCAGTAACTTCGTGGTACTCGCCTTCGTCTCTCTGTTGGAAAACATTTGGGCATAGCCTGTTTGTCGGTTGTTTCTAGCCAGTCGTTTAGCCCTCCACCCCCTCTCCACGTCTTCTTGTTCGTCCCGCGGCTGGGTTACAGCCACCCTCTATGTCCCGCTGGCACCCTGCCCTTAAACGGTTGGCTATGGTCCCTCCTCTCGGCTAGCATCTACTCTGCCTGGTGGCCCCAATCGCCCTCCGCGATTGCCCACGGTCGCACTCCTCGGTTACAGCAGTTCATGGTATCGTACTACCTCCTTGGACTAACTCAATGCCTTGGATCATTGTAATTGTTTTCGGTCTCTTTCGTGTTATGATTGCCTCTATTTTATCTACAGGGTGATGGCTGGCCCCTTTCTGGATTGTTGATGTAGCTTGTTCTATGTCATATATTGTTGGGTTTTCTTTCTCATGGGTCTAAACTTCGTTTGTCTTTCCTTTCGCTTGTATTGGTTGGACTTTACTCTCCTTGTTTGTCGTCCTCGGACGAGTTTTGGATTTTGAGGGGGTAGGAGTTTACGGGCAAGTGGTTTTCCTGTTGTTTCCTGCTCGTGGGGTTTGGGGGATTTTCTTTGTCGCCCACTTCGGTTAGTCAGCTTAGGTTTTCTCTCTTCTCTGCGGGATGGTGCGGTTGGGCCCACATCAGAGGGTAATGGAATGTTGGCTTATTCCGCTGGAGCCAGTGTGGATTGTAGGTTTTTCTTGGCCATATAGTACTAAGATGCATGTCTGGTTGTATCCGAGTAGTTGAAACAATGTAAAACTGAGATATAAAAAAAAAAGAAAAAAGAAAAAAAGAAAAAACAAAAGTGAGAAGTATTCAGGAAACAAGATTTTAGCAGACTAGGCTACCTCGCCAAAAATTCTAGATCAAGATCATGAATGTAACTATGAATGTGAATAGTATTATAGTTATGACGATAACCTATCTCTATATTTTGAACTCTGGCCATGACTATCTACCCTTTTATCTTTTAATAATAGTTAACCAATCTGGATATACAAAGTTCTCAGAGTTAAAAAAGGAAGAGAAGCCTTAAAATCTCAAGAAGAGAGATTTTGAAAATTGAAAACGGTATGAATATTTTTTTTTTCTACTTCCACAGGAATATTACCATTGCTGCTCAACTAAATGGCCAGCTTTGGACAGTAGTTGAAAGCATCCTTTGCTGAGCATATGAGTGTCTCTAAGTGGAAAATATTGCTCACCATAGTCTTACTACTATTCTTAGCTATTGACAAAAGTGTAAAATCTTCTGGGCAGCCAAATTCAACTAGAAGATTACCAGACCGGATGTTAAAGATTGATATATACCTGGTATATTACTTTCTACTAGTAAAGCTGCCATAATCATTAGCAAAGTAATAGTGTTCATTCGGAGAACCCTGTCAATTAGGTACATGGAGTGCACATAAGATCAATTGTGAATCAGAATACAACTACTGGTGGGCACTTAACTCAGGGCGCATATGGCACAATCGCTGGCTGCCCTGAATGTATCTGGCATAACACATGATTCTCCTGAATGTACCTGGTACAATACCACTCTCTCAGAATCCAGGCTAATAAAACATTATATTTGCAGGAGAGAGAGTCAAAAATTCCCACTTTACCTGCTTCTATTATAGGTTACAAACATGATTGTCTATTTCACAATTGGTACACCCACTCTTGCTTTTCACTGGTGATTAACCTTTTGGTCAATTCCTTTCTGAGTATCATTTTTCAAATATGGTATTCAATCTTCTACTTGAGCACTGCCGACTCCTTCACATTCTTCTCCTCTAGCCTCCCCTTCTTTTAATCAACCTTTTCTGGGTTGTGTACTGTTTCTTGGCTATTTTCAGTGGCTTGGACAATTGATTCTCCTTAGTTTTTCTTTTCCCATTTGAGATTATCCCCGTGAGGTCTCCTTCTTGAAGATTGTGTATTTTCTTAGATTCTTCAAGTTCTTCACCATAAGGAACTTGGTGAACTATCTCTTACCATTCCATGTCATTGGTGTATTCCTGAAGCGACAATCATCTAAGAGCTGCTTCAAGTAGTTGGTCTTTGATTGCTTTTTGCCAAGCTACTATAGTTACCTCGGTATGGATATTCAGGTTTTCTATTTCCGGTAGATATTTTTCAATGCCTCCTTTATATTTGACTTGGAACATTTTTCATAGAGCTTGGTTGGCTTTGTTGGTAGGAGCATGTCGTCGAAGTACCTGGCTGGAGAAACCAGGCCATTGGTAGTCACCATCTTGCTTAGTATAGCCAAGCTGACCATCTATTTGTTTGCAGTAGGTAGTGGCATATGGTGAAACCTCAGCACCTTCCAGTTGACTGAGTGGGTATTTTACTTGGTAGATATTTAGTTCCCATTGTCAAGAGTGTCCTGAAAAGAAATCTGTACAGGCCAGTAATCAGACAATAACATCCTAGGGTGTAGTATTTTTTAAAATAAATGGGCTTCGGCTGGCGGTTACTTTGTTTTTCCTAAAGCCTATGTCGTTATTCTTGTGAAGGGATAATGGCCTGCCGCTGAGGCTGTGGATGTTTCGTCCTATTTGTTTGCGGGTCTTACATTCTGTCCTCTTCTCCTCTCATTGCCTTCTTTATCACTGTCACTGGCTTCCTCTCTTGGAGTACTTGGGATAGTTCTTATTATAAGTGGCCTATCTCCTCCTTCTTCTCCACCCGCAACTGAGCTCTGTTTGGGGGTAGGGTCTGATTATTTTCCCTTTTATTTGGTATGCCTCAACAACACTCGAACCATGCTGTTTAATTTAGTAATTTTCTGAGTTTGAGTTTCTCTTGCTTTTTGTGCTTCTATGAGCTGTATGTTGACCAAATTAAACAGTTTATCATGGTCGGCCAGTTCTTTCTGGTGTTGAGCATTTATTCCATGTAATTCCCATTTCAGACTTAGGTCTCTATCAAGTGATCCATGTCCTTCCTGGTAGATTGCATGGTAGAAATGAATACTAACTTGCTCTTGATGAGTTTGTCTTGGAACTTGGTCTACTATGCTTTCAACAACATGGATTGTGAATGCCTGTTGGAGTTGTGCAGAATGTTCTATAAACGGCTTCATTAGTTCTTGGAAACGGACAAGTCATTTCCCTACAAGTGATTCTCCCTTACTGAGTTGTCCTTTGTCTCAAAAACTTCCTTAGCGAAGGCCTGCACTTTGGTAGGGAGAGCTCAAATTGCAAGAAGCTGTATATCTTGGCTTTGGGCAAGAATTGAGACAAAGAGACCAAATGGTTGCGAAAGTGTAGGAAGTCTTGAGACGTGTTAGGATTGATATCCATAGGTTTTGGGGGAATTGATCCAGTTGATCGTTGACTAGAGAAAGTCATGAAGCCGGAGGAGGGAGGAAACTGGACTACTTGCGTATGCTGTTAGTAGGCAGCTCGATCAGTAAATTCAGATCCTACTGAGAGAGTATCTTCCATGGAGATTGGATTGTCTTCTATGGCTATAAAGTGCAAAACACTGGCATCAGAGTTAGAGTCCAACATGATTAGTTTTCTGAGTAAGGTTTGAACTTGTCCTAAGACTCCAAACCAGTCTTGTCTTATTCTTTGAGTGAAAACTTCTGTCCACTCCTCGAACTCAATTTCTTCTTGTAGCCACTATTTGAATGGTACTTTCCCAATGTAGATGTATAGGGCTTCAAGATGTTTGATGATAATGAGGAATCTTGAGTTGGTCCACCATTGGTAGGTTTTGTAGAAAGGTTGGTCCCTTGTTTCTGATAGCAAGACTGGTGTGATAGTAGTGGATGATATTTCAGATTGAGGTTCAGTGATATTGTTGAGTAATTTCATAACAGGATTGTTTGTAAACTAGAGAGTAGATTCTCTGTAGTAGAACTTCATTCGTCTTAGTAACAATGAGAAATATCAATATTCTATTAGGGCAATGGCAATATCTAACTGATACGAGATGCCAGGCTCCTTTACTTGGTCTTGAAGAAATTGTCGAAGAAGACATTATAGATAAAAATTGAAATGCGATAAAATTTGTAATAATATTTTAAATTGATAAGATCTCATGTCCATTGATTGATGATTTCATACAGCTGCAAAAAGCCCCTCAATATTTATATTCTGTGTACAGGTAATCCCATAGTAGATAGCTTTCCCATATATCATAAGTATATTTTAAAGCTAAAGCCTCTTTGTAACTGAGTTGGGAACTCAGCTTGATCCTGAATACTCTCTAATTCCATACAAAATCTAGAAATACATAATGTAACGATCTTCTTCCCTGGGCAATACATGTAGCAGGTAACAGTACCTTGTTCTCGCCCACTACCACTGAGGGTTGAACACACTTGCTCATATTGTGTAGTGTGGAATTCGTAAGAGAGACTTCTCTTTTTCACAGGTATCGTGATAATAAAGATGATTGAATTAATAGTAGAAGAAAGTACTTAAATGTTTGCGTGAGGAACTAGTAACAACAGGAGGATTGTTTGTTTTTTGTTTTGTTTTATAGATTTTATTCATTTGCTAAGTAAGAACTAACAAGGTATGAAAGCAAACTAACACCTCACAAGTATGAATGCTAAAAACCACCAACTACTGTTCATCACACGCATCCAACTCGAAATCCCTCTGACCCTGCCTGACAGCGTAACAGCTTTGTGTAGAGGTAGAAATCAATGCCCGGTATTATGGGTAGAAACTACAAAGGAAACAAAAGGCCAGAAAACAACGAAGCAATAACCTCCACAGAGGTACAGCCCAACAAGAGAAAAACAAAAACGACAGTGAGAAACCTATGAACCAACAAAGAAGAGTTCAAGCCTGCCATGAAAGTAACACGATATACCAAACTGTAGGTTATACCAGGGGAGCTAGGCACACTTGAGGGGTAATAATACGCGGACTATATAGACTGTCAATAAGGGCTGAGAGAAACCCAGCAGGGGATTCATAGGACGATGCCAGTGTGGTGGAGACATATGACATAAGGAAATGCCCTAAGGGCACACCGGAAAAACTTGAAAATACCTGAGGGGTGCATGTCCCAAGAGACAGAGGTGGTATGTATGAACCCCATACAACCAGCCAGTTTCACTGCCACACACTTACGAATGACAGATCCCTAGGCCAGAAGATCAGAGGGTACAGGGACTCAGAGAAGGGGGTGAGGCGCGAGCCAGGTGAAAAGGGGATCCCAGGGAAGGAGTCAGTGTGGCGAGGGGCACGAGAGGAGCCACCTAGTAGTAAGGTACTGCAATGGCGTGGATTGTGGCTGTAATAGAGCAACTGGACAAGACCAAGAGTAGGAGGGTGGCCAAGGCCAAAGGGGAGGATGGCGGAGGGGTAGACCCAATCAAGAAGTGCGAGATTGACTGACCAATGCGACATCAGAGTGTTTCAATGATGCCGGCCGTAGCAAACAGAGTTTGCAGGTAATAGTGAAATATCAAGTAGTAGAGCAACCGGGTCCACTACTTCACCCATAGCCTGAAATGGCAGAAGGCAATTGATGAGAATGGGGTTGCCAACCATGGGCGATCGGTAAGCGAGTGCTACTAAGCAAAAGCGGGGAAGATGACAGGAGTGACCGTGAACCTACAAGACAAAGACTGCCCAAGAGCAATGTCAGCAGATGGGGAACAGAGGGGAGAAGCAAGTTGTAGCGTCATCCACCTAGGCAACAAGGCCAGCATGAGAGGGGAGAGGGGAAAGGGTGGTTGACAATGATTCTCATGGTGTTGAGATTTCAATCGCTGGAGGTGTATAGGAGATGGTTCGTGACTAACTACGGATAGTTTTTTTATTTGTATTTTTTGATTTAATAGATTTAATTTGTTTGCTAATTAGTAAGTAACTAGGTATAAAAGCTAACTAAAACCATTAGGTAAGGAAGGTAAAACCCTCCAACCACGGTCCGTCCCACGCGGACAATGATAAAAACCCTCTGACCCTGCCAGATAGCCGGACAGGAGTTGCCTTTTGTTATCTGGAGGTGGTCGAAATTCGCACGGCGGGTGCGCGCTGGCTTCCCTGTCTCCCAGCCACTTGTGACTCCCGACGCCATTCAGAGGGAGGGTTGTCAGCACTATAGTGGTCTTCTACATTAGGTTCCGTGTTTGGTTCAGTTTCGTCTACCTGGCGTGAGGCCTGGTACTCATCACTGCTATCGTCGCTAAGACGAACAGTTTCTATATGCTCTTGTCCATCAGACTCCGTCTCACTTTCGGTATACGCGGTGGTCAGAATTGTGCTCCTCCGTGGGCGCTTTGATGGTCCTCCTCGAACACCTACTGCAATTGGTAGTGGGGAAGAATTCCCACTTGATAGCTGGCTGTTCGGTGGGGTACTGTGGGAGCTGCCGGATTCGTTCTGCTGCGTTCCAGATCTGGTTCCCATGTTCACTTGTACTACTGTGTGTATGCGCCTGCTCAGATTTCCCACTCGGAGTGTTGGCAGACAGGATACCTAGGTGTCGGGCATAATGTCGCGCCTACACCTGCTCAGATTGCCCAATCTGGAAGTTGGTTGACTGGATCCTGTGATGTCGGGTATGACAGCGCCCCTACACCGGCTCAGATTTCCTATTCAGGGAGTTGGCTAACTCCCGGAATTTGGTTGAATAGTTAGTGTGATACTAGACGGCTACTAGTGAAAGTTGGATAAGAGAGGAATTGGAATGTATGACAATAGAACTGGTCATGCACGTGCTGAAAAGTTAGGAGTTTGTGCAGATTTCTTGGGTTGAATCTGATGTGTTAGGTCTTATACTAGTACGCTAGAATTTGGAGGGGATGGTAGGTTCACAGACTATCATTCGGTATGCAAGAGAAAAAGATGCTTACGCAAAATGGTTTAGAGAGTGTTCAGTACTGAGTTAGTGATCTAGGAATTCTTAACTATCAGAGGACTCATTGGTCCACCGTGAAAAATATTAGACAAAATGAAGGTGTTGCTAGTGTAACCAGCTTGGCGAAATCTAAGTGCAAGGAATATCGGTTAGCAATTTGGTTGCTCGCGCGACATTCGCCATGGTAGAAGAGTATTAGGAATATCTACTCTCATCTCCGGACGGCAAATCAGTAGCGCTGAACCTCTCAGCAACTGTATGCAAGGAGTTTAGCTTGTGAATAAGCAGACGCTAGCTGTTCACGCCAGACTGGATATAAACGTGCACAGCCAATCACTCGGTATGTGAGTGGATAGCTTAGCTAGGGAACGCCATTTTGAGAATGGTCAACCGTGTGCCCATGATGCAGATAATCTCAACTCACACGGGGCTTAGCACTTTGTCATGACGAGAGTTAGGTGGAGCAAAGTAGTGGCAGATGGAAGCAAAAAAACATTGTCTACGATACTACGTTTTGTGAATAATCAATCTTGAGCGGTGAAGTAGAGACTCTTACCTATCATAGGGCTCAGGTGGCAGAACAATGGTGTGAAAGGAACATTCCCCAACTTGAACGTGGCTGGCTGGCTAGGCGAAATCTAGCTTCAAGGAGTGTCAGTTAGCGATGTGGTTGCTGGTGAGACACTCGCTATGCCAAAAGAGTATTAGGAATATCTACTCTCATCTTCGGACGCCCATTCAGCAGCGCTGAACACCTTAGAAACTATATGCAAGGAGTTCAGCTAGCGAATAAGCTGACGCAGTCGGCTTGTGCCAGACCGGATATGGACTTGCATTCACTATCACATGGTATGTGAGTAAATGAATTAGTCAGGGAACGAGGTTTTGAGAATCGTCAAACTTGAGCCTGCGACGCAGACAATCTCATCTATCATAGCATCTAGGCATGAAAGAATTTGTCGAAACGGAGGTGTCGCTCATCTCATTCGCCTTGCCTGAAGAGGGCTTAGCAGTATCTGCGCTCATCTCCCGACAATGAATTAGCGCGGCTAAGCGCAATGTAAAACTATATACTAGTACAGTACAGAACTAGGACCGCAGCCTAGCTTTTAGTCCCATACAGCCTCCAAGTGCTAGCCTGGAGAACGGGATGTGCAGTGCTCTATGTACTGGTAGGAGAAAATTTCTAAAAGGTAGCGAATCCTAGGCGCTCAAGGTATCCCCAGGTTTGATTACTATGATACAAATAACAACAACCCACGAAAATGTAAGAATAACAGAAGCTGGGTAGGAAAAATGTATCAAGAAAAATGGAAATTTGGGCGGTGGAAAAAGCCTGATGTGAATAGTAAAGAAAAATCAAGTTTTGCGAAGTCCTTTGCGACTTCTCCCACACCAGGGTGTAGTAAGAATTGGGTCTTCAGGCTGGCCAGGCCGTTTGGGGTCAGATGCGTCAGCTCTTCCTTTCCCCTTTCCTTTTTCGGCAGTGTTAGTTGCATTTGCCTGAGGGTGAGTAGTATCTCTAGACCCTGCTGCCGTACTTGTGGTAGTAGTAGTGTGCTGGGGCACAGGGGGATTAACTAAACCGGGAGGGATGTTTGTAGAGGCAGGAGACGGAGGAGCAGAGGGAGGAGCTGCTGGTTGAAAGGACTCGGAGGTAGGGGTGGGGGGCGTCACCTGATAAGTATCGCCATCTTTAGATGGTTTTTGGTGGGTGGTAGGGCTGTCCATGATGCCGTCATGCACATTACCGAGATGACGACTTTCTCTTGTGTTGGGCGCCGGAGTCGCTGGCCCAGGTTGGGGCAAAAGAGTTGCTACACTCGGTTTGGGGACCACAGTTTGGGGATTGCTTAGGAGTTGCGCAATCAAGAGATTGGCTTGCACAAAAGCCCTCATCGAGCTGAGTATGTCGTGTTCAGAAGGCGCTTAACCAGAGGGTACTAAGCCAGAGGGTGCTAAGCCAGAGGACCTGGAGTCTGAATGCCAATGGTGCGGATCTGGGGTAGGTCAGTTAGGTTGATCACGAATGGAAGAATGTTCGCTCTATGAATGGTATTTGTGCTGTGATTCACCGCTGCCAATATTGTTGTCATGCTAGGTATTTGATTAGCTATAGAGTTTGGATCAAGATATTGAATAAAAAAACACATTGAACACAAAAACCTACAACTTCAATGATGTCTCTGTGGCGATTAGACATCGGGGCATCTCCCAATAATTCCTTGTTGTCGTCATCTTGGCCTTCTTCGAGATTGCTGATGCTGTTGTTCTCGCCTTCTTCATCGTTGGAATCTTCTTCTTCCTCTGCGTCATGGGCTTGGCCTCACCAATCCCAGGCCTGTCGGTCGAAATTAGGGTACCGTCCAGAAAGAGGGGTTGGGGTTGCATTGCAGTTCCTGACCTGACCCTGGTGGGCCTCCAGCACGAGCAGATCAAGACTATCTTGGCTCGGGTTGGCGAGAAGCCATGCCTGGATGTTATCATCTTTATATAAAAAGATGAGCTAAGAGAGCGGGAGGGGATCGGAGGGTCGCTGGCTTAATGAGCTAGCTCCCTGCCCGGTTGCGCCGATTAGATATCAGGGGTATCCGATTGCCTCCTCCATTTGTTGTCACTTGAGAACCCTGAGCAGCGTTTGCATGCTCGGCGATGCCAGGACATCCCATGCGATCCCATCGCCGGCATTGGTGCAATACCAAGGCTGGTGCAAGAACAGGTGCCCAGCTTCCGGAAAACCAGTCTGACGGACAATGTGGAGTCTTATCGCCCTTGGGGAATAGGGAGATGCCCAATCATATTGAGTTTGTAGAGAATGGTTAGTACTAGTCACAGAATAGCGGAACGTACTGTAGATGGCGATGAGCATTTGTGTTCATGTTCTGTATCTTCGGTGTCCAATGCGTCCTCTCTCGCCCTGTGTGGAGACGATAGTTCGTCGCCTGGAGCTTTTGACCAATATCTCGGACCAGGTGCCTTAGTTGACGTTCAACTTCTATGACGTCTTCTGGGCGGTGCTTGGATTTGATAAGTGTAATCCGGCTGCTGAGCAGGGGAAGGGAGCCTACGAAACTGATGACAGACTTTATTTGCTTGTCGGTCAAGCTTATTAGTTTCTATGACAACGCTCTGATGTAGGCCTTGACTGGGTTGCGCCATATCTTGTATGCGGCCCTGAACTCGCGAGGGTTTAAGAATTCACACTAACTCTTTGCGTGCATAAGGTGGCCAGGGCACCCTCTGATTCCACCTATGGTTAGGTGCTAAATTTCTGGTATTTGAGTAATCGTAGGTCTGCTTTCACTCACCTTGAATCCTTCATGGGAGGTGCAAATGGGGGCCTTTCAGCCAGCGCTGATGAACGACTACTCACGCAAATAGTCAGTGGATAGGTTGACGGTCGAGAATGTGTGATCATGATAATCTGGGAAGATTTCTTTCGTTCTTGATGCCTCACCGGCTATCCCAGCTGCTCGCGTGTAGCTTTGTCTGCGTTTCGCACTGGTGACTTCGTCTGCTGGTGTTTGAACAGTATGACACCTGGGAACAAGAGAAACGTTAGGATAAGAAGCTCTTGGATTGAAGTAGAGATAGTTCTTACTTTGTATTTTTCCCCGGCGGCTGTGTTTCTTTCAATGGAGGTATTGGATATGTGTATGAATAATTCCTCGAGATGAGAAGGAGTTAGTGAAATTGAGGCGCACTGGCTCTGCAGAAAAGAAAACAGCGCAACAGCACTTGGAGGTGTGTGGCCCGGCGGCTAGTGTAAGGAATGTTTGTCAAATGAGGGACTAATGAGGGGAGATCTGTGCGGAACAGAACGTTGGGCGATCATGGGGAGGAGGGGCCTTCTGATACTCTTCGTAGATATCCACAAGGGTAGTGCGGTGCAGTGTTACTGTACATTGAAGAAAACTTTGGCTGACAAGGCATTCACAGGTACGATGTGCCAGTGGATTGCTCTGTTGTAACTCTATAGAGTGCATCGTCAGTTGGCGTGGTAGGTTGAAAGTTCAATAGGTTCTAGTGCCGCAATAAGAGCCAAGAAGAGAGGTGAGGTGGCGTTCCCTTCCCCCCCGGTACTCCAATGCTAAAGTCTTGGCGCACCATCGTTGAAGGATTACCTACGGTACTTTACATCTGCACTATTCATATACAATTTAGAATAAAGGATGTGAAACATTCTTTCAGCTACACTTAGAAACTAAACAACTGTGACATGCCGCATAGGCGCATTTGACAAACAATCGACAGACTGAACTCATCACAAAAACAGAAACGGAAACAAACATCTCTATGAAGTGTCGAATCAAACCACTGACCCACTATGCATCTAGTTTGAATGGGCGAACATTCGACGCTTTGATGAAACCCTTGCATGGCATTTAAAACCCTCAATTGCGACGGAATCCTCACATAACCTCTTCAGCTTAGGTTCTTCACAATTTTGGTCATTGAACTGAGCACCGTGATTCCATATCTCCTCAGCTCTCAAAAACTCGTTCGCAATAGAACTCAAGCACAGTCTTTTGGGTGTTACATCCTCACAATTTTTGCTATTGAACTGAGCGCCCTGCTTGCACTGCTTGTCGACTTGAGCTGGGCGATACAGCAAATCCAACGGCAACTCTCGATTCAGCAACTTCGACGATTTGAGAGCAACGGGGATAAGATTTGTCGGCGATTCAGCGTGTTCTGCAACTGGGGATGGGAATATTCCAAAGAGGTCATCACGTCCATCTACAGCTTCTAATGTGTCTGAAGGCGAGTCCGAAAAATGAGATGTATTATCCTCGAACGCTTCCTGTGCCTCATTAGCCTGCCTGTCATTAGCCTGGTCGTGGTCAGGTCTTGGGTCTGGTTGGAGTACTCCAAAATGCACTTGGCATATACGTGCTGCCGGGTCACAACTCCAATTGCAGACGGTATCTTCACTGAGATACAGGAGGGCTCTCAGTTCTGCTGTGTTTTGTCTCTAGTGATGATAATAACGGTAACATTACTTTATGAGATTGAACAAGTCATCCAGAACTGAATTTGACAGAAGCCAGGTGCGTACGTCTTCATTGTTGTGGATAAAAATCATCTCCCTGAAGGTTAAGGTTTCGTTGGGAGACCTGGGGAGCTTTTCACCATCTTCACTGGTAGTGCCAATTATGTAGCGAATATGGCGGTGGGGTATATTTCTGTAATTCATTGCTGACAGATCCTGGATGACATAGGAATCTAGCTCAGCGAAATCTAGACCATTGGCATGAGGGTGACGCCAATGCAGTGAGCGATAGTTTGGAGGGACGTTTGCCTTTAACTTTTCTTGTGCTGGCAATCCTTGACCACGTCTTGAGGGCTGAACATAAACGATACGCATGGCATCTGGATGCCCAAGTATAGTGCTCCGATCTGTATTCTCTTCATCAGTATGTGAAAGCATGAAATACGCATATGATAAAAACTAACCTGTTGGCAAACTGTTGGCCATCAGGCAATTTGCTGGGAGAGCCGTACAATTGGTTCCGGTACAGGGTCGTCGACTAGGAGGGGAAGGTTGTCAATTCATGAAGCAGGGTTATCAATTGATGCTTGCGCTTGGTTGTTTGCAGGTGGAGGTGGAGGAGGTGGTGCTGGTGCTGGGTTGCTGGTAGACGGAGCTGGAGGAAGTGGTGCTGGCGCTGGGTTGCCCGCAGGTGGAGCTGGAGGAGGTGGAGCTGGCACTGGATTGCCGGCAGGCTGAGCAGGAGGAAGTGGTGCTGGCGCTGGGTTGCCTGCAGGTGGAGCTGGAAGAGGTGGTCCTGTCGGAGAAGCGTTGCCTGGGGGAGCGGTTTGGAGAACTAGGGCTACGTTAGGCAGAGCCGTTGCAAGACCCCAGTGAGCTAGATTGTTGGTTGATAGTTAAACCCCCGGAACAATAACCTGCGCAAAGGGGACTCCCGGCGGACCCTAGAGTGGTGCTTGAGGGTGGGTCATCTATATGTTAAACGACTTCCTCACACAGTCCTTAATAATATAAACAACTGCCTTATCTATATCCTGCCGACAATACTTATCATTTGAGGCGGAACCTCTGGCGAGTCGATTGCAGGCAGGGCGCAATCTCATCATCCCGGCGAAAATTGGCTGGACGTCAGCGTCAGGATAACTCCTCGTGGTGACCCTGGCATAAAGTTTCTTGCCATCATCAGATCTTTCACAAAGTTCCACCATGTAATATACCGAGCCTTCACGGGATTATTTGTAAGGAAGCCCATGTTTAGATTATGGTCGGTAGTTGATCTACCACCAGGATTAGAGTGTCCCATACTAATTTGCCCTGCGAGACAGTTCTGCAGAAGTTTATTGGTTTGCCCAAGAGGAGGGGCCTGCGGTGGGCTTGTTATATAGACGTACTATACGTTGATGACATTTTGCACTATGTCAATTTAATTTTGGTCAATATAGATAGTCAGCTTGGAAATACAAGTTTCATGTTCTGAATACGCGGGAGGCTATCGATATTGGTGGATATTACGGGCATTGTGAGATTATACTTGGTATGAGCTTCCTTCCGTCATAATCAACCCGCGCTCTATATACAACACTCAGAAGGTCAAGAGGCGCTGAAACCATCATGAATTGTTTGAATTGATTTCAAGATCAATCAAGAATTGACAGATAAGGGGTTTATTAGTGTTTTGGTTATTATCTGTTTCAAGACGAAAGAAACTGATAAACAGCGGAACCCACGTGATGGCGCGACAAACAATACTAAGCTGATTTCACTGCTTGTAATTGTTCGAAGCATGCGTGGCACCTGGCCCAGTATCTCACCCACAGTCACCACAACATTACGCTAGCTCTCAGAATATACATACGACTCCTGAAATCGAAAGACATGAAATCTACTATGCCGGTCAAATATTCCTTTTGTTGTCGAAAATACACGCATTCAGGTGGATACGAGACGAACCCCGGAAAAAAGCATTAAGAACTGAATATCATACTTGCTTCTACACTACGAAATCCTCCTCTGAATCGCATAAACGACTCTGGACCAGACATATTAGACGACAAACAGTGCAAGCGTCCCGATTCAGACCTCGAATCAGACCCTGCTAATTTTACCGCTGGATATAAACGAGATGCAATTAATAATGAGCTTAGACATGAATCTGACACTGAAGGACTCAGTGATAACACGCCCTCAGCGGCTGGCAAACAGATCTATTATCCAGGCACCGGGAAAGTAGTTGGAGAGGTGGAGGGCTATGTGGAGGAGTGCCGTAATTTGTGTGAAGACGCACTGGCTCCATTTATTAGTGCGGAAGGGTTCAAGCTTGCATTATGGTTCATTGAGAGCAAAGTCTCGAAGTCGCAGATCAACAATTACTTTTCAAATGGTCTCAGAAACCTGGCGTCGGTTGGCTATAGCTTCATGCATACGCTAAAAAATCATCTCCAATCCTTCGCGCAGTATGGCCACCATCTGCAGTGGTTGGAAGGACAGGTTGAGGATGACAAGCGAACGTTACCATTCTTCTACCATGACATACTAGACTGCGTGAGATATCTCTTGCGGCAGATAACCTACCGGGATGACCTAGGCTATGCGCCGCGCCAAGAATACGACCAGAACGGACAGAGGATATATGCAGAAATCCATACGGCCGAATGGTGATGGAACGTCTAAGTCCAATTTCCACCCTCTTTTATAGGAAAAGTTGCTCACAGTGCATAGGGAACTCTTCCTGAGGGGGCGACTTTGGTTTCAATCATTGGGATGTCTGATCAAACGCATCTGACCAACTTCTCTGGAGACAAAAAAGCATGGCCTGTCTATATCATGATCGGAAATCTTCTCTCTACTAGGAGTAACAGACCTGGATCAATGGCCATTCCTTCTTGCTTTACTGCCTGTCCTGCCCAAGCTACCCAAGTCCTCTGCAGCAGACAAACTCCAGAGACAAATCAATGCCAACACACTACAGGACGTATTTAAACTCATCTTTGAGCCCTTGAAAGATACCACGCTAGAGGTCGTCCCAATAGACTGTGCAGATGGTAAGATCTGGAGATGCTTCCCAATCTTATTCAGGTGAATGGCGGACCATATGGAAAACAAAAAGCTACAGAGGATAAAAACCAACCCAGTCCTAAATGTGAGGTACCTCCCAAAGAATGAGGAACTGGCGCCAACTGCCATCAGGCGAGAGATTACATGAGATACGAACATTATGAATATGAAAACTTGTCCTTAGACTTTGAGCCTGACAACACCTGCGAGAAGTATGAAACTCTGGGTATCAAGGTAGGGCAAAATGTTTTTCAAGGACTTGAAAGAGTTTCTACCCCTGATCTGCACATACCGGATTTGCTAAATACTATTTATCTAGGACTGATCAAGCATATGATGGACTGGATTCAGGGATATCTCAAGAAACACTCCCAATGGCAAACATTCCATTACGCCTGGAAGGCTTTGCCACCATACCCGGGAATCTTTGTTCCCAAGACAGCATACGGTGAAGGTATGCAGTAGCAAGGAGAGGAGATGAGGAATCTTGGTCGTTGTCTTTTGGGAGTTCTCACTTTGGCACTAAGATAACCAGATAATTGCCAGATACACCATTTCAAACGTGTGCTCACATGCGTCCAGTCACTACTCAACTTCACCATCATGGCTCAATAGAGAAGCCACACAACTGAGACTATTTCGTATATGGAAGACTAGGCAGAATGTTTTCACGATACGAAAGATATCTTTAGGGAGTTTAGGGTATCTAAACAGACACAGGCAATCGCTGATGAACCGCGCCAGGAGCTGTACTGCCAATGAACGCTGGTAAACCAGAGAGTTGCCAAATCGGCTTGGAATAGGCTCTGGATACGGGAGCAAGATCGTGAATAAGAAAATGACCAGCATATGGACTGGATCAAGGCTGAATCACAATTCAACTTTGTTAAGAGGCAACTCATAAGCTACTTTGGCTATCATATCTACGAGTTAGGCAATATTCCGATGTTTCAATTGAGTATGGAGACCTCACGCACATGGAGCAATCAAAGACAGATACCGATGTTCAAATAAAAACGACCCGGTGTGACAGATCCTGAGGAGCTACGGATG
Organism: Tuber microsphaerosporum; assembly: GCA_003521225.1. Taxonomy (NCBI): domain Eukaryota; kingdom Fungi; phylum Ascomycota; class Pezizomycetes; order Pezizales; family Tuberaceae; genus Tuber; species Tuber microsphaerosporum. The sequence continues at coordinate 20,538 of QOVD01009781.1, forward strand.
ACAGCATACAATTGAGATTATTATTATTATTATTATTATAATTCATTAAGCTTATAGAGCCAATGGCTATGAAGCAAAGAAAGTACATGATTGTAGTGCCTCACACTACTGGTCCCTGATCCCATCTCTTAAATCCCTTTGCCTTCTTCTCAGTGGGCCTCCTGCCATATCCATCCTACTCCTCCTCTATCTCTTCTGCCATCCTCCATTCTCTCCATCTCTCCACCTCTCTCTCTTCCGATTCCTCTCCTCTTCTCTCTTCCTCCTCTTCCCTATCCACATCCTCCTCCCCTCTCCTGCCTTTGCCAGAGCACTCAACTCTGGCTACTTCACCTAGGTAGTCTTTTCTTGTTCCTGCCCAACTCATGCCCACAAATTTCCCAACAGCCATCAGGCCAGCCTTGGTTCCAAGCACATCTGGTAGGTGGAAATGTTGAGCAACTTCTCTCAGCAAGTGTATGTAGTGTTGATATTTGTTGCAGTAAAGTAGGATATGTTCTGGGGTGTGGGGTGCTGGTGATTGCCTATCACAGGTACATGTGTTGTTGATATTCTCATCCAGTCTGGATAGATAGGATTTGAAATAACCATGACCAAGCCTGAGTTGTGTGACTGTTGCAAGTTGGTATTTGGACAGATGGCAAAAGTGTGGTGCAGGGCTGAGTGTTGGAAGGTGGAAGTAAATGGATGTAATGTGTTTGCCCTTTCTAGAATCTGGTAGTTGAGTCTAGTACTGGTGCTAGGCCAGAAGGGCAGACTGCTTGATCAGTGTCTTCAGTTTAGTCAGTGAGAGGTAACTGTTCTCTATGGGTTGGGAATACTGAGCTGCTTGTTTTGCTAGTTTGTCAACTTCATCATTGCCTTGAATACCAGTATATCCAGGTACCCAGTGCAGATGAAGCTGTAAGTCCATGTCAGAGTCCAATAAGTCTTTAATGAGTTGCTGAATATGGAGTGATGTCTGCTGTCCTGGGTGTGGTGTGACTTTGCAGGACTTCCTGATTGCAGCTTGGTTGTCTGTAAAGATCCAGGGGTGCTTGAAAGATAGGCTAATCCTGCTGGCTTCTGTGAGTGCTCTGGCAATACCTGTCAATTCCCCATCATAAACCTTCACTTCTATCCCAAGTCCAATACTCTATCTGCCCACAATCCTTCCACCATGCATCATCACAACTCCTGCTCTAACTCTTCCATTCTGCAGTTCACTGCCATCTGTATATAGGATAAGCTTGTCAGTATTGTTGATAGTGTTGAAGAGAGAGGTAAGTTGTCTGGCGGTTGTAGCTTTGTCTTCAGAGCTAATGCATATGTGAATTCTGGTGTTAAGGGTAGGAAGGCTGATATGCCATGGTGGTTGAAGGTAAAGATGGCATGGTTCAATTTCATATCCTGCTGGAAAATAGTTCTTTAGTGAATTCAAGACTCTGATCAGTTGGGTGGGAAACTTAGCTTGCAAGGAAGATTAAGTCCTCCAGTCTGACTTCATCTTCCCATATGGTTCTTGTTGTGGGTCAAAGGAATAGTTGTTTCTTCTCCTGGGTGTTTTGAAAAAGAATTTTCAGAATCTGAGGTTGAAATACTAAGTGCTGAACATGGAAGAATAGCTATCTGGAGTATGGATGGATAAGTAGAGGGTGTTCTTTGTCTAACAGGATGGTCAGGTGGCATCTGTAACACTTTGTAAGCATATCTTTTACAAAGTCTATAAAGTCTCAGGTGGACAGGAATTATAGAAGCCTCAATTTCAAGTGCTGCTGTGGGAGAAGTTCTAAATGCTCCTAGGATTCTCCTGTTAGCTTCAGACTGTAGCTTGTCTAACTTGTTAGCTAATCCAATTTGCACTTTCTACCAGATTTCTGCTCCATAGTCAGCTATTGGGGTAATGCAGGTGTAGTATAGTTGCCTCATTGCTGGTGCTGAGAGTCCCCATTCTGAGTTAGAAAGTCTGGAAATCATGTTGAATGCCCTGGTGGCTGCTGCTGTTTTTTGTTGAACATGGTAATTGAATGTGAGCTATCTGTCCAGCCAGACGCCTAACCATCTAAGATGTTGAGATGGGTGGATAACAGTGCAATTGGGTAAGGTGACAGGAGAATTATGAGTGTACTGGAGGGTTTTGTTATGGAAGTGCATCAGATCAGTCTTGGGATCATCAAACACTGTGACATTGTCAGCTGCCCAAATCCAGGCCTTCCTGGCTACCCTCTCCAATGCTTTGGAGTTGGCCTCTTCAGAAGGTCCTGTAACAATTAATGCAACATCATCAATAAAGGAAGGAGATCTTAGCTGTGGGGTAAGCAGACTAGGTCTCAAGTCAGTAAACAGGTTGGTACTGTAGAAGAGAAAGAGGAAGGTGAAATGGGAGAGCCTTGAGGAATGCCAGTGTTGATTTGTTGTAGAGGTTGTCTTTGGCCATTAAATGTAGGAGCAAGTTGCCTGTTAGAAAGAAAGGTGTCTGTCCATGAGAGTACTGCAACTGGAAAAACTAAAGTTTGAAGAATCAAGAGTAGCTGTATTCTGGACACATGGTCAAAAGCACCTATAACATCAACAAAAAGAGCAGAGAGCACTTTACCATTACACTTAGCCTGTTGTACATCATGTACCAAAGCCAGAACAGCATCAATTGCACTTCTCCCTTGCATGCCACCCATCTGTTCAGTATGTAGAAGTCCCTGTGTCTCTGCAATGTAAGCAAGTCTTTCAACCATAAGGTTTTCTGAGATCTTTTGGTCGGCGGTGGGGTCACCGGTGGAGAACATTTAGTAATACACACCGACTTTGATTGAGTGTAAGCGAGGTCAAAGCACCAACGCCCAATCTCAAGATGACAGTTGTTGACTACAGCCAGCATTCAGCGTCAACCCTTCCTTCAACCAGTTATCTCCGTGGCTAGAGGCGGTTGGGACCCGCGGTGAGCGGGATCCGCCATCACACATGCGCTACCCAGTCTAAAACCATTCTATTCCATAATGAAATCTAATCTACACTGTAAGGAAATCCAAGTCTATACCACATGCCAGCACTAGTGGCAGAGTCGCCCTGGGCGTGTACACCTCATCCAATCTACGGTCCCTGTTCTGGTAGATGGATTCATTGAGGTCCACAAAGATACAGTTAACCCTCAGGTACTCTGTATCTTATCGCCCAACCAACCTGGGATCCTTATCCTCATTACAAAGGAAAACACACGGGTGGCCCCACATCATCTCCCCCCTCCAATGCATATCCCGTAGCCCCAACTGCTTCTGGCAACTGTGTACTGCTTCGAGTTGCCTGCCCCATCATACCTCTCGTAGGGCACAACATCAAAGACCTTGAACCTGGCGTCCGGATTCATGCGCTTGTATGAGATCTTGGCGTCAAAGTAGACAGGGGCACCCATGCGCCTGATATAATCAGTCTTGCCCAATCCTGAGTGACCGACATGACAAAGCGAGGGGCATTGCTGGCGATCATCAGGCCAGTTGTATACAAAACGATCAAAGTAGTGACTGATGATGGGAATCTCCTGGTATGCCCGAGTATTGAAATCGTTATAGTGTACGATGTCTTTGATCCTTGGCTGCCCATACACAAGGTGCTTGTGCATTTCAATGGACAGGCGGTTGAGGATCCACTCGCGAGGTATGACCTGTGGTGCTTGAACGTCTAATTCCCTCCTGGGGGGAGCCTTCACCATGGTTTCCCATTTGGAGATGCTATCGTTGGACATAACGATATCTCGACGAGGCTCGGCAATGGTTGGCCAGAGATCTGTGGTGTCCCAGTCCTCGTGATCCTGAGAATCCCTATTGCAGTGGATGGGACCCTTCCGCTGTCCCTCCACCGTGCAGGAGGGATTGCAATCGCCAGCATTCTTCGCCGTGCCTGCTGCCGGTTTGGTGTGGAACTCGTGGTTTCCAATCTTCTTGGCATAGCACCTGATGCAACCTGTTAGCGCCATAGTTGTTGCCCTGAGAGTTGGTCCCTTAGCAGACATCGGTGTGATTCCTAGCGGGTGAGATACTCGGATGACACATGCGCCCATCCAGCCTGATGTCGAAGCCGCCCACATCCTTGATGTTTTGAGGTGCTGCCCTCATGGTTGAGGCATAGATGACCGAAGATATGCATGTACCATTTCCCCTCGCTAACAGTCTGCCCATCCTCCCCTGGTAGCGCCCAGTGGCGCTCAGAGCATTCAACGAGCTCGCGTAGCTGATAGCGATGCTGCGCAAACTGCCAATTGACCTCATCCACCATTGGCTTGGAATCGAGGTTGGGTTAGCTGAGCAGCACCGACTTCCCCCTGAATCCTTGTGTCTTGCGCTGGCGCAACTGACCCCTCCTGGCCCCACACTGGGTGGGCACTATCTCGGGCTCAGGTGTACCGCGCTGCTCGAGAATCTCATCGTCAACCTGTAAGATAGCAATCGGCACAATGAGGGGAGGATGCGGAGGAGGAGTCTCTATCACCAGCTCGATAGTAGGAGCAGCTGGGGTTGGCTATATGTGGGCAATGGGTGAGGATGTCGGAGGGAAGAGGGGAGCATCGTCGAGAAAGTCAAGATCCGATAACCTGAGCGACTCGGAAGCGGAGAGAGAGGATTCGGAGTTTGGACTGTACTCCATAGACAAAATAACGTACGGTATAGATATCGTGCGAAGTGGAGTACTATCGTGAGATTCTGTTGTGGAAAAGCATTGTGACAACGGGAGGGGAACACCTCACATTTTGAAGACAATTGTGTTGAGCCACTATTGCATGGTAACCGAGCATCATCAAGTTGCGGTAGGGTGAAGCGACACGACAAAGTGACATTGTGCGGTAACCACCCTAAGAAACAGCAGCGAGTGCGACAAGACTGAGTCTTGGCAACAAGGGGATCTTCAAGATACCCTTCAGCTACTATTACTGTTTATTAGGGACAACTATCCCCTCCCCTTTTTAAATGTACTTTGCTAGTTAAAATGTATGGGAAAGTACTTAGGGGATCGAGAGGGGATAAAAAACTATCCCTTTTTGTGGGTTAGGGTTCTCGTCTCTCCATGTACCTCGCCGCTGAAAATGGTTGAAGAGGTACTTCGCACCTTGTGCGACTGACCTTCCTAATTGGGCCTAAAGGGTAGGTAAAAGGTGGCAACCCAATTAGGAAATCCCCCCCTTCGCTCTGGGCAACGCCCATTGCAAAACAATCACAGGGAGGGAGGCAGATGACTCACGCAGTGATTCATACTATAAGGCCCACAGGCCTAGTGCCCGAATGTGCATAGTGCGCAGCACAGGGCTCGAAGCACGGACATGATTGGCTGATGCGACGGTGCTGCAATGCAGCGCAGCGTGCATATTGGAACCCATAGCAGTACCACTCTCGAGCATTGAGAAAATCATGGTTGATCGACATTGGCGGAAATGAGAACCCATACACACCAGGGGTGCCTATGACAACCCAGTCTGGCAAACAGGTCAATAGAAGCTGCCGGATCATGGTGGAACCATTATCTCTGAGGCAGCGCCCCGTTGAGCCTTGCGCGGGTAATACCCCAATGGCGAGCATACCTTATACGTTTAGTGAATTATAAGGGCTGTGTGAGTCATATGTGCCTGCAAGGTGCATGCACGAGCAACCCAGGAATGTGAGGATTGTACGACCCAAAAGTACAACCGTTACTTCAATCCATGGAGGTCCAACACACGCACAGGGTGGTGCAACTGCGTGGTGGCAACAGCCACTGAAGGTCTCACTGATGCAAGTGGGCACTGCAAGTGAACCAAAGACATTTCGCAATAGTGCAGAGCTAGGAGTTTTACTGAAATACTAAAAATATATTTTTGGTGACAAGGCAGACATGCCGAAACAATATTTGCATAGCACATGTTGTCATTGGCCAATAAACTAAACCTTTTATGCCCAAGGCAACAGTGCTGATAACAAATGTGGACAGTATGTTCCTGATTCCCATAGTAGAGATAAAGTCTATGAGGCAGTAATGCTTCGACCTCCATCACTCTTTACAAAGATATAGGATGGGAAATAGAGTAATCAATTAAACAAGGTGAATGAAACTAAACTGAACTAAACCAAAAGTAAACTTCATCACACCCAAGCCAGCCCCAATCCCGCCAAGGCATCCATGCATGCCTCCTCCTGCACGTCATGCACCTGCTAATAGCAGATGCGATCATCCGGGCCGAGGAAATCCTCTCAAGCATCAAGCACCTCCAACAGGAACCAAGTACTCAGATCCGTCAACCTCCCAATAACGGTTCATGCCTCCGCTCCAGATACCGCGCCAGCGCCCTCCTCTGCCTCCGGGTCCTCACTGCACCAGGAGCCTTCCTCCGGTTCACCAACAATGACCGATTGATCCCTTCCACCAAGCGCTGATGGAAGAGGAACAAGGGGCAGATGTCAGTAAAGTCGGGGTAACGCTGACCGTACATGGCAGCGAGCCAGGTGACAAGGGGGATTGCGAGGCCCGGGAGAATTTGTGATATCCCGGCAGTGCCCCATCTGATCCGTGACATCACCAAACAGATTGTTGTAGCAGTAGTTGTACTGGTAGAACATCATGTCGATGGCCAAGGAGACAGCGTCGGGCGAAGGGAGGGTCGTCAATTTCCCACTGCGATCAGAATAACAGTTCCAATGGGGTGTCGACTCGGAAGGGGCAGGAAGGACGGGAGCATCAATTACCCTTGGTGGGACACCAAGGCCAAGATGGCCCCAGAAAAGCGAGGAGGAGATCAACATGGCAAAGTGGACACCACGGTCAACAAAGGCATAGGCCCCAGGCATACTGGCGGTGGAGTTGTCAGACACGAGGGAACAAGTGCTGGAGGCACAACGGTCAAGTGGGATATTGGCATCGAGGCGGGAGGGAAACGTCATGATGCCGATTCCGGGAGAGATAGTGCGTTTGACGCCGGCGTCATCAGCACCAGGGCGGTGTGGATACGTCTCTGAGGCACCATGATGCATGGTGGGGCTGAGCGAGAGGCTGAACCAAATTCCACACCCTCGATCTCGTCCCAGACAGTCGAAAAGGATTCAGACATATTGTATTGTGGTCTATGGAAAAGAGATGTGGGAAATGCGTTGTCAATGCAAGAAGTGTAGGTCAAAAAAGTTGTGGAAAGGTTGGCCATCCATCCGTATTTAACCCCTCACACCCACCCACACCATCCGCATTTCCCGTTGCACCGCCCACACCTCCCATGAATATATAAATCGCTCACACCACCCATCAGGCGCTCATACCTGTGCTCCCCACACACACCCGAGATGGTTCTCAATCGCCGGAGGAGAACCCTCATGTTGACACGTGGGGTCTCCATCAAACGACCAAAGTTCACCCACCCGAACAAGGGGCCAGCCTAACCGGCCGGGCGCCTGACAAAGCAGGCGGGGAACTACAAATCGCGCAATGGCGGAAGAATCAAGGGCATGAATTGCAAAGGGCGCAAGACCGCCAAGGTCATATGGGGTAAGCTGTGTGACCAGACCATCCCATGTTATTAATCTAACGAGGGCAGGACAAGGATCGGTGGCGATGAGGAAGATGAGAATGCCGGTGCACTCCAAGCGACGGTGGAGGAATGTCCGGCTCCAGACGGACATCTCCCTTCCAAAGGTCGACCACATCGCCAGCCTGGCCGAGAGGGGGCCATACATCTGGTACCCACTTAGCGATGACTTCAACACCTCGCCCCATCTCAGACTCAATCTCAGGGACCCCACCAAGGTCTACATCGAGTCATTCACCATCAAAGCTGAGTTGCCTATCTCCGCCTCACTCCTGCATCGGGTGCTAGTGGCATCTGGGCCAATAGAAATCCTCTCCCCGACCTTTGCAGCCGCCACCAATGACCTGATGCCACGTGCTGAGATCTCCTTCTCTGTGCCAGTTGACGATGGAGTGCAAATGGTTGGCACCCAAGTTCCACCCCCACCTCCCAACCCACCACCCGATGCCACCACTGTCTTTCGCAATGCCAATACCACCCCCTTCTACCACCCTCATGTCGAGGGATTTATCTCTCTGGGCAGCACTGCTGGGGGTGCCGCACTTGGACCAAACGCCGACGTTCTCTACGATTCCTCCACCCAGCGAACCAAGGTGACAGGAGGGAACACCCTCCTTCCCATCACCGTGGTTGTCCCTATCGGGGCATGGCATCACATAATGCGGGATTGTGTCCAGATGATGAACCTCAACCTTTATTTCCATTTCTATGTGGACCACAGTGATGCCGGCATTATCTTTGACAATGGGATAATGGTGACAGCCTGCTACCGCGAGCACTAGGCTCCAAAAATAAAAGTAATACCTAACCCATATTGCACCCAGTGAGCATTACACTCCAAATAAAACCCAAATCCGTAGTATCACCAGGAAAGTGGTGTCCGGCCATCAAATGTAAGAGCAAGTTGCCGGTTTGAAAGAAAGGTCTCTGTCCATGAGAGTACTGAGACAGGAAAACCTAAAGATTGAAGAATCAAGAGTAGCTGTATTCTAGACACATGGTCTAAAGCCCCTTTAACATCAACACAAAGAGCAAAGAGCACTTTACCATTACCCCTAGCCTGTTGTACATCATGTACCAAAGCCAGAACAGCATCAATTGAATTTCTCCCTTGCCTGCCACCCATCTGTTCAGTATGTTGAAGTCCCTGTGTCTATGCAATGTAAACATCTCTTTCAGCCATAATTTTGTCTGAGATCTTTGGTCGGCGGGTGGGTCACCGGTGGAGACCATTTAGCAATACACAAGGACTGTGATCGAGCACCAGTGATGACATAGCATAAACGCCCAATCTCAAGATGACAGTTAATGACCACACCCAGCATTCAGCATCAACCCTTCCTTCAAACAGTTATCTCTGTGGCTCGAGGCGGTTGGGACCCGCGGTGAGCGGGATCTGCCCTCACATATGTAGTACCCAGTCTACAACCATTCTATTCTATGATGAAATCTAAACTACACTGTAAGGATATCTAAGTCTATCCCAAACGCCGGCACTAGTGGCAGAGTCGCCCTGGGCGTGTACACCTCATCCAATATACCGTCCCTGGTCTGGTACATGGATTCATTCAGGGCCACAAAGATACAGTTAACCTTTAGGTACTCTGTATTGTATCGGCTAACCAACCTGGGATCCTCATCCTCTTTATAAAAGAACACACAAGGGCAGCCCCACATCATCTCCCCCCTCCAATGCAGATCCTGTAGCCCCAACTTCTTCTGGAAACTGTAGTGCTACTTCCAGTTGCCTGCCCCATCATACCTCTCATAGGGCACATCATCAAAGACCATGAACCAAGTGTCCGGATTCATGCGCATGCATGAGATCTCGGCATCAAAGTAGACATGGGCAACCATGCGCCTGATATAAGCAGTCTTGCCCAATCCCGAGTGACCTACAAGGCAAAGCGAGCGGCATCGCAGGCGATTGTCAGGCCTATTGTGAACAAAAGGATTAAAGTAGCGAGTGATGACGGGTATCTCCCGGTATGCCCGAGTTTTGACATCTGTTTAGGGCACGATGTCATTGATCCTGGCCTGCCCATTCACAAGGTTCTTGTGCATTTCATTGGACGTGCGGTTAAGGATCCACTCGCAGGGTATGAGCTGTGGTGCTAGAATGTCGAATTCCCTCCTGGTGGGTGCCTTTGCCGTGGGGTCCCATTTAGAGATATAATCGTCGCACTTAACGATATCTCGACGAGGATTGGCAATGGTTGGCCAGAGTCCAGTGATGTCCCAGTCGTCGTGATCTTGAGGATCCCTATTGCACTGGATGGGACCCTTCCACTGGCCCTCCACCGTGCAGAAGGGATCGCAATCACCAGCATTCTTCGCCGTGCCTAGTGCCGGCTTGGTGTGGAACTCGTGGTTTCCAATCTTCTTGACATAGGACTTAAGCAACCTGTTAGCTCCATCGTTGTTGCCCTGAGAGTTGGTCCCTTACCAGATATCGGTGTGATTCCTCATGGGTGAGATACTCGGATGACACATCCGCCCATTCTGCCTGATGTCGAAGGCTTGCACATCCTTGATGTTTGGAGGTGCTTCCCTCCAGATGTGGCATTGATGACCGATGATGTGCATGTGCCATTTCCTCTTGCTAACAATCTGCCCATCCTCCCCTCGTACCCCCATGTGGCGCTTAAAGCCCCCAACCAGCTCGCATGGCCGATAGCGATCCTTTGCAAACTGGCGATTGACCTCATCCACCGTTGGCTTTGAACTGAGGTTTGGGTAATTGAGCAGCACCGACCTCCCCCTGAATCCTTGGGTCTTGCGCTGGCGCAAATGACCATTCCTGGCCCCACATTGGATGGGCACCATCTGGGGCTCGGGTGGACCGCGCTCGTCGCGCATCTCGTCGTCAATCGGTACGATAGCAATCGGCGCAGCGACGGGAGCAGGAGGAGTAGGTGGAGTCTCCCTCACAAGATCGTTAGCAAATGGAGCTAGGGTTGGCAACACATGGGTAAACGGTGAGGATGTCGGAGGGAAGAAGGGAGTATCGTCGAGAAACTCGAGATCCGAAGAGTTGACCAATTCGGAAGCGGAGAGTGAGGATTGACAGTTAAGAATGTACTCCATGGTAAAAATGTGCGGTATAGATATCGTGCGGAGAGGAGTACTATCGTGAGATTGTGTTTGGCAAAAGCATTGTGACAATAGGAGGGGAACACCTCACATTTTAAAGACCATTGTGTTGCGCCACTATTGCGTGGCAACCGAGCATCGTCAAGTCAAGGTTGGTGGCAGTGATACGGCAAAGTGACATTGTGCCGTCACCACCCTTAGAAACAGCAGCGAGTTTGACAAGACGGAGTCTTGACCACACGGGGATCTTTGAGATCCCCTTCAGCTAATATTACTGTTTCTTAGTGACAACTATCCCCTCCCGTTTTTAAAGGTACTTTGCTAGTTAAAATGTATGGGGAGGTACTTAGGGGATCGAGAGGGGATAAAAAACTATCCCCTTTAGTTAGTTAGGGTTATCGTCTCTCCATGTACCTCGTGGCTGAAAGTGGGTGAAGAGGTACTTCGCACCTTGTGCGAATCACCTTCCTAATTTGGCCTACAGGGTAGGTACAAGCGAACCGCCCAATTAGGCCATCCCCCCTTCGCCCTTGGCAACGCCAGTTTCAACGCAACCACCTGGAGGGAGGCAGATGACTCGTCAAGTGAGTCACCCTTCAAGGCCCACAGGCCAAGTGCCCGAATGTGCATAGTGCGCAGCGCATGGCGCAAAGAGTGCACATGATTGCCTGGTGCGACGGTGCCCCAATGCAGCCCAGGGTCAATATTGGCACCCAAACCACAACCACTCTGGAACATCGAGAAACTGATGGTTGATCAACATTGGGAGAAATGAGAACCCCTGCACACCAGGGGTGCCAATGACGAAGTAGTCAGGGATACATGTCGATAGAAGCTGACGGATCATGGTGGAACCATTACCTCTGAGGCATCGCCCTGTGGAGCATAGCGCGGTAAATACCACTACCGCGAGCAGATCTTACACGTTCAGTGAATCATAAGGGATTTGTGAGTCATATGCGCCTGGAGGGCGCCTGCATGAGCAACACAGGAATGTGAGCAATGTACGACCCAAAAGTACAACCGTTACTGCAATCCATGGAGGTCCATCACACGGACCGCGTGGCCCAGCCGCGTGGTCGCAACAGTCACCAATAGTCTCACTGCTGCAAGTGTGCACTGCAAGTGATCCAAATACATTTCGAAATTGTACAGTGCTAGCAGCACCACTCACAAATCAAAATCACATTTTAAATACAAGGCAGACATGCCGAAACAATATTTGCCCAGCAAATGTTGTAATATTCCAATAATATTAACCTATTTTTCCAAAGGCCCCAGTGCCGATAACAATTGTGGACAGTATGTCCATGATTCCCACAACAGAGCCAAAGTCTATGAGGCAGTAATGCTTCAACCCCCATCACCCTCTAGAAAGATATACGATGGGAAACCGAGTAATCAATTACACAAACTAAATTAAACTGGACTAAACTAAACCAAAACTAAACCTCACCACCCCCAAGCCAGCCCCAATCCCGCCAAGGCATCTATGCATGCCTCCTGATGCCCGTCATGCACCTGCTGATAGCAGATGCGATCATCCGGGCAAAGGAAATCCTCCAAAGCCTCACGAACCTCCAACAGGAACCCAGTCCTCAGATCCCTCATCCTCCGCGGCTACCGTGCCTGCCTCCCCTCTAGGTACCTCTGCCGCGCCCTCCTCTGCCTCCGGGTCCTCACCGCACGACGAGCACTGCTCCTGTTCCCCCGCACCGACCGATTGATCCGTTCCACCAAGTGCTGGTGGAGGAGCATCAAGGGGCATATGTCAAAAAAGTCGCGGTAAAGCAGACCGTACAGGGCAGCGGACCAGGCGACAAGGTGGATTGCGAGGTCCGGGAGAATGGTGATATCCCGACAGTGCCCCATCTCTTCCACGACATCGGCAAACAGATTGTTCTAGCAGCAGTAGTGCTGGTAGGACATCATATCGATGGCGAGGGGAACCACGTCGGGTGAGGGGAGGGTAATCAATTCACCACTTGAATCAGAATAATAGTTCTAATGGGGTGTCGACTCGGAAGGGGTAGGAATGATTGGAGCATCAATTGCCCGCGGTGGGACACCAAGGCCGAGATGGCCCCCGAAAAGCGAGGAGGACATCATCATGGCAAAGTGGACACCACGGTCCACAAAGGCATAGGCCTCGGGCATACTGGCGGTGGAGTCGTCGGACATGAGGGAACAAGTGCTTGAGGTAGAAAGGTCAAGAGGGATATCGGCATCGAAGCGGTAGGGAACCGTCATGATGCCGATTCTGGGAGAGATGGTGCATCTGACGCCGGCGTCATCAGCACCAGGGAGGTGTGGATATGTCCCCGAGGGACCGGCGATGCACGGTGACGCTCAGCGAGCGGCTGATCCAAATTCCACACCCTCGATCTCGTCCCAGACAGTCGAAAAGGATTCAGATATATTGTATTGTGGTCATTGGAAAAGAGGTGTGGGGAATGCATTGTCAATGCAAGAAGTGTGAGTCAAAATAGTTTTGGAAAAGTTGGCCATCCAGCCGTATTTAACCCCTCACACCCACTCACACCATCCGGATTTCCCATTGCACCGCCCACACCTCCCAGAATACATAAATCGCTCACACCACTCATCAGGCTCTCACCCCCGTGCTCCCCACATACACACAAGATGGCTCTCAAGCGGCGGAGGAGAACCCTCACGTGGACACGGGGTGTCTCCTTCAAACGACCAAACTTCACCCACCCGAACAAGGGGCCAGCCCCACTGGCTGGGCGCACAACACAGCAGGCTCGCAGGTACAAATCGCGCAATAGCGGAATTATCAAGGGCATGAATTGCAAAGGGCGCAAGACCACCAAGGGGGTATGGGGTAAGCTGTGTGACCAGACCATCCTAGGTTATTAATCTAACGAGGGCAGGACGAGGATCGGGAGCGCTGAGGAAGATGAGAATCCCGGTGCACTCCAAGCGACGCTGCAGGAATGTCCGGCTCCAGATGGACATCTCCCGTACAAAGGTCGACGACATAGCCACCCAGGCCGTGAGGGCGGCATACATCGGGTACCCACTCTGGGATATCTTCAACACCTCGCCCCATCTCACACCCCCTCTCAGGGACCCCTCCATGGTCTACATCAAGTCCTTCACCATAAAGGCTGAGTTGTGTGTCTCCGCCTCACTCCAGCACCGGTTACTGGTAGCATCCGGGCCAATAGAGATCCTCTTCCTGACCTTTGTAGCCCCTGCCACCAATGAACTGATGCCACGTGCTGGGATCTCCTTCTCCATGCCGGTTGATGATTAAGTGCAAATGGTTGGCACCCAAGTCCCACCCCCACCTCCCAACCCACCACCTGATGCCACCACTGTCTTTCGCGGTGGCAATACCGCCCCCTTCTACCACCCTCATGTCGAGGGATTTATCTCCCTGCATCAGCTAAAATATACCCCACGTCTGATATGTCGGCGTTGCGTCCCATGCGTCCTGTGCTGCCTCGCAACCGCCCATTGCATCCTCTGGGTCCTGACTCGCCTAGCAACCATCCATTGTATCCAGATCGGATGTCGTCTCGCCCCAGCGTCCTGACAACCTTTCTGCTAATCTTCCTCTTACCCATGTCCTGAGGGATTCCTGATGTCGTATTCGCGTCACTGGCATAATCACGATCACGATGCTGACGGTGCACTGATTCTCCACCACATTCTTTCATTTCTAGATACTTCTATATATACTGCTAACTTGAAATACATGATCGGCAAGCCTAGGCAGAGTTAGCACATTACTCGACCCTACGCATTGCACACTCCCGGATTCCCTACTAAATAATCACCCTAACCCTACTAATAGGCATGATACGTAAGCACCCCAGAGCTAGCTCTACATAAGGTTAATAAATCTCATTAAATGTCCTCAAATCAATCCGGCTGTTTACAAGCCAGCGCCGGTATGCCTCCGGGATCAGGGGTGCCAGTCCTAGGATCATCCCTATGTACACAATCGTAAACTCCCGAGCGTCTTCTCTCTACTGCACAGTAACAAGACCCTGAATGTCAGATGGGCGCCTAGTGTTTACTGTGCTCAACATCTGAACGCTTGCGAGTCGCCTACCACCTCCCTCAGATGTATAGTCTCTGATTTTGAAGAGCGCCATCAGCTTTGCTGGAAGACGCCCTCTGAGCGCACCATACACCTCTTCCCCTCCAGCCTGCACCCAAAGCGAATCATTTCAACCCTCCTGATTCTTGAATGGATGATCGCCTGTGCAGAGTGCATGGGGAACGTCCTAAACTTTGGTTTCTTGGAACGCGGGAACTGGGACTTCAAGCTGCGTCAGTTGTTCCACGGGAAGAGTTCGAAGTATGGCTGGGTCCTCTGGAAGGCGGTGCTCAGTTGGTAATTTACCCCTGCTATATCGAATCATTTCGCGATAGAAGCTCTCCGGTAATACCACCATGACCTTACAAAAATCCATAACGTCGGTCACATCGTCACGACGTCCCTTCAGGATCCTGGCACGTGGGGCTGGTACGGCATCTGTACTTGTTGTACCTAAATGTTCCAAGATGTTGGTAGGGAGATAAGCTCCACAACATCGGAGGGAGTCCAATGTCAAAAGTCTCATCCCAATCCTATGCCGATGAACGTAGTTGTGCAGGATCTGTCATGCTGGATCGTTTTTATTAGATTGTCGCCATCCGTCCTTAATTTGATCCTTATGTTCAAGCTCTCCATACTGTGTGGAATACATCGGAATATTCCCGAACTGGTGTATCTGATTTCGAAAGTGACTTAGAAGATGCATCTGGATAAAGTTGAAATGGGATTCGGAATAGATCAAGTCCATGCGTCGGCCATTTTCTTTTTCGCGATCGTCATCGCGGACTCAGCGCCGCTTGTAGTTGACCACTGGCCGCTCCATCTGCCCCCTTTGGCGTTGCAGTTCCCTTTGCTCTTCGTCAATCTTAGTCTGTGTACGTTTAGATACTGGAAACTCCAAGAAGATATCTTTCATCTTATGAAACTGGTACAGATAATCTTCCATATAAGTTACCGTGTCAGACGTGTGGCTTCTGTATTGTGCCATCATATTGAAGTCGACTAGGGCTTGACGAACTCTAGGGCACGTTTGAAAGATATAACTTGGGCGCTGCTTGGCTGTCGTAGTGCCACAGCAAGAACTCCCAAAAGACAATGCCCTAGATTGCTCATCTCTTTTCCTTGCTACTGCGTAATCTTTTTTTTTTTTTTTTTTTT
>QOVD01009782.1:0-32057 GCA_003521225.1 Tuber microsphaerosporum
TTACCAAGTCAACTGCGCAACATACCTAAACCAATCATAATCCAAATAACAAATCATGTGCGCAATTCGCGTCACATGAGTGAAACCCATGACCCCTTATGCGAGTCATGTGCAAAAATCATAAATCATATGACCACAATCGTGGTCATGGGAAAACATCAGCCAATAACATTATAACGATGACGTCGCAAGTGCGAGTCATGTGAAACAAATCACAAACCTATGACTCGTAACCATGAGTCATGTGAAACCATATTCCTCGCTTAGTCAGGTTTGTGACACTTGTCATGCTTTATTCCTTGTCGTGCTTTATCCCTTCCCTTGCACCTTTGGTGTCTTTCGTCAGGAATTACCCTTATTGTCTCCGCTTTATGTCCGCGCTTCAAACATAATGTGCAATTTCTTTCTCCTTATACTCTCCTAGATTAGTGTTCCTGGCCCGGACCCGTATCCCTGACCTGTCTGGTATAGTTCCCTTGGCAAATTTACTTGAATTAGATATAGTCTTCGTATGATAAGAGAAAGGTTTAATTACCCCTATGAGCGGTAGCTCCAAGACTGCTCTGCCGCTTCTTTTTAGCAGCAGTGGTGAGGAATGCGGTTTATATTCAAAATACCTGTATATCAGATGTCTTAAACTGAGTAACAGGTTATGAGCCTGCCGGCCCCTTAACAACGCGACCCTGCCTTTGCTGTCAGCTACAATAAGCAACTCCCACAAACCATTTTGATTGACCGCTGGTTTGCATTTCCTGACACAATCTACATTTGCTTACAATAACCTTATATTGAATTAGACCTATCCTTACAACTAATATCTCAATACCGCAGCTACGACCTACCGCCGACATATCACGTCAAGCCCAGCGGCAAGCCCAGCGGCAGAGGGGGCTCCACGAAGGACGTATCCGGAAAACAACATCCCAAGAGCTTCTAGCATATCGGCCCTCCTCGCTCTCACAGACTAGCAGTATGCTTGCCTGGTGTAGAATATCCGCATCGGGCCCTCAGCCAATTTCAACGCAGCTTCAGGTCGAACAGGCTAGTCATCACCTCCCCGGATGGCAGGGCCCCGTGGAGGACACTATGGATTCACTGGATGGAGATTATCACGACAATGGTTCGAGTGAGGAGAGCATGGTGGACTTTATTGGATGAGACGAGGAGGATGACCTGGGGGATTATAGGGCACAGAGACTCATAACGACAGACTATGAGTTTGTTGAATCACAACCCTCTACGCTGGCTCTCTCAGCCACACCTATGAACATACAGATTGGATTGTCTGGAAGGATGAAGCCTGCTCCACGAGTCAGCAGGACTGGTTTTACCCTTCTGGATAGCAGCTTGTCTGGAGATCCCTCACCCGCCGGATTAAATATTATTCTAACAGCGGCAGGCCCCTTCCGAGCGGCAGTACGAGATGAACTGCCCCCGAGTTCCCAGTGGACCGGAAGCTGACGAAATATTGCAGTTGGGATTGAGCTCACAATTCAGAGCAAGGCAAAGGAGCTAATGCAGGATTGGGTACTCTTTGTTGATCCATTCCCAGATGCAATCAGATTGACAGACAAGGTTCATTGATACTGGAGCGATGCCAAGGGTAAATTGGCTTTGCTCGACTTTCCGGACGCTACAACACACTTGAGTAAGCAGGTAAGTCCCCTAGAAATACTCTACCCTTGTGTAGTAAGCAGGACAGAATACTGAATCCGGCGGACCGTGGGGGGACAGATACGGGATAAGCACAGTTCCAGCAGATCTCAGTATCAGCATTGCGCAAAGAAGGTGCTGTCAGCGCTCTACAAACTTGACACCCAGACCCATGTAGCCTGTGCACGAAGGGTGCAATATTTTCTGAAGGAGAATCGCTTTAATTGTAGCCTTAATGAATATGGGGTAACTTTTTGTGCTTCGTTTTTCCAGACGATTTCAGTCTACAGTGAACCTGAAGGAGTATACAGGATTTTCAACTTTGGTTCCTTGTACCTAAGATCCCGGATCTGATATTCGCACAGTTTTATAGTGGTAAGAAAAGGAGAGGCCGAATAGATCTGGAGTTTCTGGAGAAGATAAATAGCCAGTTCCTGTGTCTGACTACGGCCATATTATTCCATCCACTGCCCTGCTTGCAGACTGGGGTCTTTACTGACGAGGTTAACTTCACAGGTGCTAATTTACAAGGTAAGCCACCAGCATCCGGAGTCCGCTGAGGAAATCTAATTGTAGGCTAAACAGGATGGAAATGGAACAGGGCTTTTTAAACGTTAGTTGGACACTGGGGAGAAGAGTAGGGGATTCCAGACTAGAATTATCGGGCGTATCAGACAGAGGTTGGAGGAAAGAATTGCTAAGGAGTGCAAAAACCCTGTAGAGAGGACAGAGGGATATTGAGACAATCCGGAGGCATTAAGACTTGAATTTGTGATGGATCCGCAAGAGGCAGACTCCCAATTCATACATAATCCATCGGCCAGGCAGAGCATACGCGGTCAGGCGGACTAGTAGGCCCAGGTCTGACCCGCCCAATAGGGTATGTTTTATAGATAGTGATAATAGATAGTCATAATAGAAATAATGAAAAGCTGGATTCAAAATGTGAATGTGTCCGGGATTACTAGCAGAGGGTGAGGGCGTAGTAACCTGAGACAGAACATGAATGAATCACGCCGACCCAGAGGAGAATGACAGAAAAACAAGTTCGAGATACCATAGGAAGACATGATATACACTTCTGGGGGCGGAGAGAGGTATTAGTGGCCAATAATAGAATGAGGAGACACTGGACAAAGAGCTATATTATCAAGGGGATGGTGGAAGGCACTGCACAGAAAGCGGAAGATCTGCCGGCGCCGATAACCGCAAAGGGTGGAAGGTGAAAAGTACCAAAGGTGCTAGGCGGAATGTGAAATATACTAAAGGCGTCGGGCGGATCAGGCTTAGGGATCGGAGGGGTTGGGTAGAGCAGAAATAGCTGTCACGGGATTGGGTAAAGGGAGGATGGAAGAAGCTGGATGGCGTAGGGAAGGGGAGCGGACTGCGGACCAATCCGCAACAAAAAGAGCAAAAAAGGCAGGCGAGCCGGATGGAGAAAGGCCAGGGGTGAGCAGGAATCCAAAGCGTTTGGGAAGATGTAGGGTGCCAGGCAGCGGGTGTCTGGGGCGTAGGGAAGTAGAGCAGACTGCAGTCGAATCCGCAACAAGAAGAGAAATAATGGGAGGGAAGCCAAATGGAGAAAAGGCCGGGGGTGAGCAGGAATCCAAAGGGATCGGGGAGGTGTAGTGTGTCAGGGAGCGGGCATCTGGGGCATCAGGAAGGGGAGCGGACTGCAGACGAATCCGCAGCAAAAGAGAAAACAAAGATGTGGGAGCCGGATGGAGAATGGCCGGGGTTGAGCGGGATCGGGGAGATGTAAAGGGTAAAAGAAGCTGTAGGGCACAAGCCAACAGGCCTCTGAAGGCGTCTGGTGCGTCCTGATGAGGGAGGTTTGTGTCTGGCACAGGCGGAAGGGAAGACACCTCATCCGGACGAAATGAGTGCTAGACAGCCCATCCAGAATGTCGATTTGCGTTGGCAGCGCCGGGTGCATCAGAGGCAACAGGTGCACCAGGTGCAGAGCATAATTTTTGCTGACAATCATTGGGCAATCAATTCACCATCCACGACTCTACATAGTGTACTGATAGTAGTATAATAATTTAGGCTATGGTTCTGAGCGTATCATTCTGAGCGTACCATTCTGAGCCTATTATTCTGAGCGTACCATTCTGAGCCTATTATTCTGAGCCTATTATTCTGAGTCTATCATTCTGAGCCTATCATTCAGAGCCTATCTTTCTGAGCCTATCATTCTGAGCCTATCATTCGCAGCGTATCATTCTGACCATATCATTCCGAGCTTATCATTCTGCACCTATGGCTCTGAGCGAATGGCCCTAAGTTTACCATTCTGTGTTCATGTTAGGCATATTGGAAGCCCATGTATGAAATACTGGAATCCAGCGCACAGACCTCCGAAACGCACATACCCCTGAGCACAGACCTCAAAAATACGGCCATCATACCCCTGCGGCCCCGACGTTGGAACACTACATGCGTTGCCGCACCGGTGGTAGTTGCACTCGCACTCAGGAATGTCCCTCCAGGGACCACTCGCAATAACACCATATACGTCGCGGCCGTCCTTCTGACCGGATCCTGTTCGCAGGATATATCAGAAGAGAACCTAGCGAAAATTATGCAAGTGGTTCGAACCAAATCGGTCAACGTCACATCAAGTTATAGGCCTTCAAAGTTAAGAGAGTTGAGGAAACAAAAGAGTGGACGCTTAGGCGAAATCTTTCCATAAGGAAAATAGACACTAGTACGCATAGTGGAGATCAACGGTCCCACTCAGAGCTAGTTAGTAAGGGAGATGCATTGCGCACAATTAGCCATAGGTGTGATTGCAAGCAAGAGTCATCCCGAAACCTGATGCACATGCAGCCTAAGAACTCATACGCATTGAATGGTCTGACGACCAAGGAGTTGGCCACTCCTTACATGGCTCGGTGAAGAAAGTTCTAACACTAGCACCTATTGGGTTGCGAGAACTCTGCACACCTATCGTTGAGGAGAATAACACACCCTCACGATTAGATGAATCGTGTATGTCTTCATAATGCTAAGCAAGTAGTCGAACAGTTGTCAGGGTCAGAGAGTGTTCGCACTTTTTAATTAGTAGTTATTAGTTAGCCCGCGAACACTCAGACGCGGAATATAAATATCGAAGTGCCTCCCTTGCTACAAAAAATCATCAAGCACCGGAGAAGAGATCTTATCAATATAAAAAGTTATCACGCTATAAATCTTTACCTTACTCGATCATCTTTTTATAACAAATTACTTCTCACGAGAGATAGTTACCCACAAGCCTTCTTAGACAAAATCTCCGAAGATACCCACTCAGGCTCAGTTCGATATTATAGTCCCCCTATCAGCTACCCCTAACAGTTCATGATTCTGAGCATCATACTCAGAAAATGGTTATGTGCGTATTGTTTTGTGTGTATGATTTTGGGCGTAAGGTTTTGGGCGTATCGTTATGGGCGTATGGTTTTGGGCGTATGGTTTTAAGTGTGCGGTATAGGGTTATCACTTTGAGCGTGGGACTTAAAGGATAGCACTTGTAGCATATCCTTTGAATCATAAATGTCCAATCCGACCATTTGGTTGATTGAGCAATTTGATTATTGGCTAGTATAAGATCTTTGCCGGTGATTGAAGTGCGCAACTGTGTACTTTAAATAACATAGTAGCCTTGTTTTTAATGCTAAATTAGGTGGGCTAGCGACTTGCCAGTGAGATCGTCCTCGCAGAGCCGGTCTCCTCATTAAGAGCTTACAATGACCTGATTCTAGAACCCTCGTTGTAAATCCTATGACCAAATAGTAGTAAGTCTAAATATATTAGCAAAAGGAGGCAACTCATCTGCATACATCAAAAGAGTAAAACAGTGTATTGAGTTGGGCTATGAATACCGTGCAGTGGAATAGTTCTATCCTAACACTAGATTTGTCTGATATTACATTCAGAATAGACTTGGAGTATCGAATTCTTGGTATTTCATATCTCAGACACAAAAATACTCAAAAAACAAGGTACTCGTTCTGCTGATAGAATTTGTTAGCAAATATTTGAACACAGGATATACTACTATGAGAGTTCTAACTTGACAGATTCATGACAAGTTCCAATAAAACAGTATCTATAGGCATACCACTGCAGAGTAAAATGCTCAAAGCCCTCTGCTTGCAAGTAACTCAAACTTCCTGGCTTATATCAATACCTTCTCTTCAATTGAGTGATGCAAAAGTCTCCTTCTTGAAAGTTACCGAGTATCCCCATTGCAGCCTATCCACCTTTGACATCATGAGAGTCAAAGTGTGGATGGGTAAAAACATTAACCAAGCAGGCTGGCAGAGTGAAACTTTCCTGGGTATCGGTTTTGCAGAACTTGGCTTTATCATCCTGACAATGTTGAACTAGTTACTCTTAACTTTGTTGACACTCTTGATCGACTGCACCAAGTAGTATTCGTTGTGCTCCAGTTAATGTGCCTAGCGATTTAAATCGGCAACTTTGAACTGGCTTCTGATGAGCACCGATACCAGAAATATCATGACTTAACAAACTTCCCTTGCTATGATGTGCTTGTTCCATCATGATCCCCGAATGGTAAATGCCTGCTCGAGCCCACGGTGGCCAGCAGTGGTGAGGGTTCAAAATGAGCCACTTCTCATATTCCTTATGTCTGGCATTATTTCGCAGTGCAGGCGGAACGATTTCGGCATAGTATTCGATATTCCAGCAAAGCGCATCCGTAATGTATTGACCGATTTTGTTGCCGTATACAAGTTTTAGCCCTGATCCAAAGAGGACAAAAATCTTTGCAAAGTTCTTGTCCAACGCAACATAGAAACCATGTTCTCCGACATCGATTTTCTCAAACTCTTCACCCATCTTCTGGGTACTCTCAAGAGTTGCATGCCTTTGGGACAATGGGGGCCGAGGCTCCTTGTGGTCTACTGTGAGCAAGACTTCGATTACATTTCCCTTTTGAATAATTCAGCATTTGTTAACATTATTTCAAGTTTTAAGACTTTATTGGCAAAACTACCTATACTGCTGAAGGAGTGCTTGAACATAGCTTGACCATTTTCACTAGCTTTCTTAGCTTTCTGCATTAATTTGTTGGAGAGCTTTAGCTGATTGGCGAAGAGTTTTTCCAGCTTTCAATCAGAGGAGGCCTAGGATCCTTGTTCTGCTTGACGACAGTTGAAAGGAACGTATTCAAGAGGGATAATATCGGCATCCTCAGGAGCCTTAACTTTGCGCTTTTGTCCTTCAGGATGGTAGGGTGGTGACTTCAGCATTCCTCCTTTGGTTCTCATCAGTGCGAGCTCGTTCCTGGAATAGAACGCCATTTTGGTGTTGAACATTGGAAATTCCAATCAGGCAGGATGATAAGGAAGAGCTACTGCTCAACACGTGACCATCCAAGGAAAGAACTACGTTCAACAGCTTCTCTAGAGTACCTGATATTTGGAGGTTTGTTGGCTGACTGGAGCAGAGTGGATCCAGACAGTTGAGATGGCCAAGGGCTCATGCAAAGGAGACAGCTAAGTGTTCATGCAAGGAGATGGCAGAGCGCTCAATCAAGGAGAAATAAAAACAAAAAGGCCTTGCTTAACTTCTTTCATTTTCTACTTCTATTACCCTACCTTTGGAAAACCAATTTCCTTATAGTTTCCCATTGCCGGGCACTTTTGCCAAACTGCCGTCCTGGTCCGTTTGACCCGCCGTAGCCTAGGGTATTATTTTGAGAATAAAGCAAGTGTGATCTCATTCATATTGTACTTGTTGACATTTTAATTTTTGAGCGTATGATTTTTCTGTGGGTATGATTTTGGGCGTATGATTTTGGGCGTATGATTTCAAATGAGCCTTGCCCAACTCCCCCCCAACTCCCCCTGCCGTGACACTCTTTGAGTTCATAACTATTTTACACCATATTAACCTCGTGAAACGGGACTATTTCTTTTCTTTCCCACCGGTTCCAGTACGCTTTCTGGTTGGAGCCCTAATGGAGGCATTAGCGTCAGCCTGGCCCCTTCCCCGGAGTACTCGTTGTACTGGAAGTGAATCAGCATTTCCCGGTTGGGCCTCCTCCTCAGAACAAACTTCTTCCTGATGGCCAGCTAAACATTCAATATGGCCAACATTTGTGTTATCTGGTTGATCGTTAGTTTCAAGATCGCTCATTGCTTCTGCACAAAAGTCCAGCTCGACGTATCCAGATCCTTCCTCTTCCTCGGTCTCTGCTGCAACATACCTGTTAACCGCACTATCCCAAATTTTTTCGTCATCGCTTGATTCTTCGGAGCCTGCCAAATGATCAACATCTTGGCTGTGAGACGGTGGAGGGCGTGCATATCAAGATTCAACCAAGCCACAATCATGGAGTATAGGCCTTGGCTGTCTTCCAAATGCTCGTCTGCTATTCGGATTGACGAAAGACCATGCTGTGTCCTTCTTGTGTAACTTATTATTATCGGAGATACAACCATTATCAGCCTCGATACCTTCCTCCTTCCTATTAGTCCAACAATGGTAATCATCCAGTGCAGCTATTTCTTCGAGTTTTTCTGCTTCCCGTTCGCTATTATGACCAGCTAGCTCCCGTCGTAATTCTTCATACTCATAGGATTTCACCAGCATTGATGCTTGAATTATACTGCTATTCAGTCGCGAGCGACGATACGGAAACACATCTCTTGTCATGCTAAACACCCGCTCTACTCCAACACTACCTCCTTGGACTACGAGAATATCCCTAGCCATTCAAGTTAAATTGGGGAATCTCCCAGCATTAACCTTCCACCACTCCAGTATATTTGCCTCATAAAAAATCCCAGCTGGGCTATTCTCATGCGTGGAATCTATGTCTTCGGTCGCCGGTTCGGGAGGTTCAATCTCAGAATCGCTTTCGATGTAAGCAAGTGCCACAGTAACTGCAATTGGCCTCTGTCTTGATCTGTGAAGCTGTTTAGATTGACTGTTCAGACCGTTCCGTGGAATTGGGGCATCAGGGCCCTGAGCCTTCATTGGAGCATAGTAAAGATTGTAATATGCATATTTTTTTTTTTTTTTTTATCTCATATATTCATTGTCTTAAGGTACAAGAAATGACAGGCATCGTCAGATATGGCCAAAACAAAACCCACAAACAAAAACATAATAAAACAAACAAAACCTAAAACAAAACTATTCCTTCAATGCGTATGAACATATACGCAACTGATAATTTTAACAAAACCAAGTATACTTATGTGGCAAAATATAAAACAAGGAAACATAAAACAAAATCTGATAATGATAAGCTTCCTGTTCGTTATGCGGCGGTGGGGGCATTGCAGATCATCAGGGCTCTGGCCCTTGTGGCCGTGATGCCTTCAAGAAGGTTTGCCAAAGCGAAGCATCTGGTGCGGCCGGGGGCCCCTTGTGCCTAAGGGGGTGTTGCCTGGGGGGGACGCCCAGGCGGGGAAATGAAGTACGGGGGCATGTCCGGCGAGAAACCAGAAGCTGTGGCAAGGATGTAGTTCGCAAGTCCCTTGAGAAGAGAGGCCGACTCCCAAATGGGGGAGGTTGGACTCAGCGAGAGATCCCTTGGAAGGAAAAGGGCTCGTGCTGCGGCTCTTTCACTGCAGGTGACGATGGCGTGTTCAAAGTCCTCTAGGCCGTTGTTGCATCTGGGGCACGTGGTGGGCTGATCGTGGTTGTACCAGGAGGGGTGTCCTGCGAGATAATTTTTCCCCACCCTCAATTGGTGGATTCTACCCGCCGAAAAGCGCAGTAGGCCCATGAAGGGGTGGGGCGAGAGGGCGGGTGGGAAGGCGTATTGGGGGGGAGTGGTGGAAACCCTGGTCCAGGAGGTAACAAGTTGTCGTCGCAGAAGAACTTTCATCTTCTTGTTGGCATTAGACATGAGGGCCGGGTCCAGAAGGATCCTATTGGGGCGGGCCATTTCAGATATGATCATGGGGAAGAAAGGGTGGTCATTGAGGGCCTTGAACGTGTCATGGACAATAGAGTCTAGCAGAAGGTGCCTTGGACCCCTCACCGGGGGGGTAGACTGGAGGAGGGGAAGATAGTTGGGTGGAATCCTGGTAGCATACTGGCGGGCCGAGTCTGGCGCCCTCCAATCGTCGAGTCGAGGATGAGAGGGGTGGAGCCTGGCGGCTGCTGGGTTGGCAGTCGGGGGGAGGCAGGACAGTCGGAGGCCAGCCAGCCTTCTCTGATGGCTGGCTAGGAGGGCAATAGGGGGGAGGCACGCCTCATGCGAGAGGGCGCCGATAGGGGTAGCTGAGAAGCAGCAGGTAATCCATCTCTGCACCTGATGCCAGAAGACCTCCATCTTGTCCGTCATTTTCTTGCTGGGTGTGAAGAGGTCGGCCCCAAAAAGCAGGATCGGCCGAAAGACCGCCGCCGCGAGGCGGTGGCATAGCAAAGCGGGGATACCTTTGCCTGGCATGGCTAGGGAACGGACTAGGGTAAAGGCTCCCTTAGCCAGGGCGAGCCTTTTCAGGAAATGTGGGGAGGTGGAGAATGTAGGTGTGAACCAATAGCCTAGCCACCTGAGGGACTTGGCCGGCGGAAAGGTGTGTCCATCAAGGGTGATTGAGGCTACCGATGTGGGACCTCTCTGGTGGGGTGTTCGGCAGTGGATGAATTCAGTTTTTGGGACGGAGAAGGGCACTCCAAGGTTGGACCCTTTTTGTGCCAATCTGCCGTATAGGTCTTTGAGGAGGGAGATGTTGCTTTCGTACGAATGGGACGAGACTATGACGGTTAAGGGATTCACATAGGACAGAATCAAGCCTCTGTGGACCGCCAGGTGCAGCGATGACACGTAGATGACAAACAGTAATGGGGACAGGGGGGAACCTTGAGGGGTTCCGACGGAGACTGGGAGGGATGTCTTGGGGGACCCTTGGAACAGGAGGCGACAGGAGCGGTTGGTGAGGAATGACCTGACCCATCTTTGGAGGTAACGGGGCACACCCAGGGCCCCCAGTCGGTCAGAGAGGAGTGAGGCGTCAACGTTGTCGAAACCTCCCTTTATATCCAGAAAAAGGGTAGAAACCTGGAAGTTCAGGTCGGCTTGAAGAGCTTTGACCTCGTGAGTGAGCGTGGCGGCGGCATCAAACGTGGAAATGCCAGGCAGGGAGCCGCACTGATCCTTCTGAACCAGGGCCAGGGGGCCGGAGAGAGCAGAGAACCTGGAGCAAACGATCCTCTCCAGGATTTTAGAAAAGGTATTGAGCAGGACGATGACCCTGAAGGCTGCGGGAGTCTCATAGGAGGGTTTCCCTGGCTTGCTAAGAATAACCCCATCAGCTGCCTTGAGAGCTGGGGGCAGATAGCCGTGGGAGAGAAGTGGGAACAAGAGGAGCGGGATGAGGTGGGGAAACTTTCGGTGAACCCTTTTCCAAACGCCATAGGGGATGGAGTCCGGTCCCAGGGCAGAGGTTGGAGAGCATACGCTGAGAGCAGCAGATACTGCTTTGGGAGTTATTGGTGGGGCTGAGGGATCAATGATGGCAAAGCAGGGCGATCTTTGAGCGGGTCTAGGCGGAAAGAAATGGTCTAGTAGGGCCTTGTTTATGTCCGCAGGGATGTCGGTGCCGGGGAAGGAAGGAACCCGGTCTGAGGGGGTGCCACACAGGGCCCGCCCTGCCTGCCAGACTGTTTTGGCGTTGGTGGAGGATAGGAAGGAGTCCCAGTGTTTACGCTTGGCTTTCTGGATGGCTTTAAAATAAGCGGCTCTGGCAGCTCTAGCTTCTGCAGGGGGGAGGGGGTCGTCCAGGATGTGGGCCTTGTGGGCCCGCTTCGCAGCAGTGTGGTAAGCTTTCCTATGTTGGGATAGGAGTGGGGTCCACCAGGGTTTGGCATGGGGAGAGGGGCGGGAGTATGGCACGTTGGAGACTCGGGAGGCGTGGATTCTACCAAAGCCCAGGTTGTACCTTTCATCCAGTTGAGTAGAGGTGGGAGACGGGGGCGGAGGGTCAATTTTGACGCCTTGAATGGAGTGGGAGGCAGTCTCCCAGTCAAGTCTAGCCCAATCGGGCTTGGAGGTAGAGGGGAGAAAGGGGGTATCATCACAGGTTAATAGACAGGGAACATCGTCTGAACCAGTGCTGGGAAGGGGGGTTGACCATTTGGGGTGGCATAGTCTTGAGAGGTGAAGGTTTGCGAAGGCCAGGTCAAGAACTCCAGGCCGGGCGTGAGCATCAAAGGAAAACCTTGTGTACACTTCGGGGGTATTCAGGAGGGCGAAGCCCAGGGCAGAGGCTAGGTCAAAATAGGGGTTGGAGTGGGCTATTTCATTGTGGTGAAAATGCCTAAGGGGGTCGGTGGAGGGATCATGAATAAAGATCGTAATACGCTATGAACTCCTTTTTATATGACTTCTCATACACAGCCTTGCCACTGGCACCATCGAAATCCCATTCATGAAATAGATTAAGTTTGCAATATGGATTCAAGCAAGTGCCAATGCCGAACAAAAGACCTCTAGGGCTTTCTGTTTTACCATAGTAAGTAGCCGCCTTTAATTTGGCCTTCAGTAAACCTTCACGAATATCACCCTTCCATTGCATTTGCTTTCGTTCCAACTTTGCAATTTGCATTTCCAAATGATAAAAGATATCTTGATACACCTGAAAAACCCGATGAATTGTAGCCCCAGGTGTTTTTGACCTCCACAATGTCCAAAACCGTATGGGCTAAAGTACTTCCAAGATGTATTCAACCTGCTTCCACACTTCTGGGATTGACCATAGAGGCGAAAACCCAGGATAGGTTTGTAACCAGTCCTTTGTGAATTCCCATAGCTGTATAGATCTCTCGGACATATTTAGACTTGAGTTCCATCGTGTTTTGACATCATGGAGGAGTGTGGTTGGGATCTTGACCCTATCATTCTGTATTTCAATGAAGTGTTACCGTTGCTGAGGTGAAGCTTCAATTGCAATACTCATTTTCCGATGCTAGTGCACATACAACTTAATTAGCATTATCTCTGACTAACGATATCTTGTCTAGGAATGATGGGAGTATGAATCTCTGCGTATGCATTTGTGCGTATTAATTGGAATGTATATTCTAGGTATCAATGTCGGGATTGGGCAGCAAGGAAATTACCTTTTCTATCGTTTTGTGAAAGCCATTATCTAATCTTGTAACCTTCTAGATATAATCTGCCTTAAAGCCAGACAGCATATGACCATCCCTCGATTTGACCTTGATCAAACTCATAAATGCAGCAAGAATAAGCTGAATAATATGCACCATACAGGGAATATGATTTTCAAATTGAGACCATTCAACTGATAATAAACTCCAGGCTTCATTCAAGGCTCCCGCGAGCGTTCAGTTATTACTTGTACTATTGGGGGTGAAACCAAGGATTCTATCCTGAATGCCGTATTTGACTAGGACCGCATCTATTATCCCTGCCATATTAGCCCTAGTATGAGACCCCTTTATCTCCTCAAACCCGATCAGCAATTCTTCCATCTGCTAGCTATTGGAGATCCAATAGGCTACAATTGCCAGAAATGCAAGCTTGTTTGGCGAAGTCCAGGTATTGGCAGCAAGAGAAATCTTTCCCTCTGTTGGTACACTTGTTCGAATACTGTCAACTGTAGAGTCGCCAAGCTGTTTCAAATGTCTTGTCAATGTTGTTGGGCAGGGGATTTCAACACCTGGACGAAGGTACTTGAAGGCGCGATGAAAGGCAAGGTTCTTTAAACAATTAAATGCGAGATTCGTTGCAAGGAAAGCCTTGAGAAAGTATTCTTCGAAATGCACTTAATTGAATCCTGCATGTGTGGCAAGATCGATAATTCTATGTCTATTCCCTGTTTTAGTGCCTCTTTGCAAGAGCGTAAAAATATCTGTACCGCCTGAACTTCCACCTTGAGCATCAAATTCATTAAACTTTCTGGATTTTGACAAGCGGAGGATCTGTTGTGGTCATGCATCGAGCTAGTACCGGTGCCACTCGGATGAGCTAGAACCTTTCTGCACATAATGCACATTACTCGGGGTGTGCCGATACCATGACCTAAACAGTCTGCACATTGTTGAAAGTATTTCCACATCTCTGCTCCTCCAAGATCAGAGTTCCATATTATCTTCTTCTTTCCAGCATATTTTGCAGTATATGCTATATATCCTGGTGTCTCTTGCCACCACTCCATCCAACTCTCATGATATTCTTCGTAATAGAGATAAAAGTCTCCAAATATCTTAAATGGGTTTTCGTTGGCTGATGGCAAAGGGGCGGCTGCCGGATGGAGCATATCCCGAGCATGATCTTGGTTTCCAGGAGGTAGTAAGACTGGATCAGAGTGCAAGGGTCCTGTGGAACTTGAAAAGTGTGCTCAAGCCACACCAATCAGGGGTCTTGGAGTTGATGTTACTGGGCCTTCACTCCCATATGAACTAGATTCGACAGAGAATAGGGATAGAGATGGAGAAGGTTCGCGTGCAGGGCATTCGTGAAATCGCAGAAAGGATGTACCGCTTCTTACACCATTGGTGTAGTAGCCACGTTGGCTGCCTGTCATTGAAGATTCTGCTTGTAAGGACATTCAGTGAAGGTAATTTTGACCATTCGTGTAGTAGAGGTCTTTAGACTGGGACTCATACTTTGATATAAAAGACCTACCAAAGTGGGCATTTGAACGAAGGATATAAGAAGCTGGCCTAGTTGTTAAGCCTAGCACTCATGATGGCATGTATTCTGTGATTCAATTTCTTTACTTGCATATGTACCTTTGAGTATTGATGCCTCTTCTTTGAATTGTGTGTATGATCTTTGTGCCTATGAATTGTACGTATGAATATTTGTGCGTACAGTTGTCCATAGTTGCATATGAATTATGTTTTCTGAATACCAGTTCACTACGGCCCAGCTCGGTAGGACCTACATGA
Organism: Tuber microsphaerosporum; assembly: GCA_003521225.1. Lineage (NCBI taxonomy): Eukaryota > Fungi > Ascomycota > Pezizomycetes > Pezizales > Tuberaceae > Tuber > Tuber microsphaerosporum. The sequence continues at coordinate 14,542 of QOVD01009782.1, forward strand.
ATTGAGAATCCTGGTATTTGTCGGTGTAGCGCTGTGCTTTGGGCCTATGGCAGTCCAAATCGGGTATACGGTGAGTATACCCTGTTAAGCTGCAATAAGGTGTAACCAAATTTGAACCTTTATCCGAGTTGACTAATACCAATTGAGCGCTCTCATACAATGCCATCGCCCCTACTCGGCAACCAAATCTTCTAATTGAACTTGCGACTACCGGTACTACTTTCCCTGAAGCTGTTTGAAAGATTGAAAGCTAGTTGAAGGGGAGGAACTGAGTGCTGAAATACAACGTAGCAGCCTGGCCTCTCAATGCCCTTTCAAGTGATGAAAGGTGAATCCTAATTATAACCCTTTTATAAAAGTCGGGCATTGTCTAATATAATTATCCTCCTCTAATCACGCTTCTAAAACTATCACACCAAGCCTATTACTTGTACTACCTAGTTTTCCGTCTTTCTCTTTTTACAGCTAAGGCAATGATAACTATCTCAATTGCGGAAGTTCCAACAGAGGACTTTCAGACCTGGACATTTGGGCCTGATGAATCTATCACCCTTTACACTATTTCCTTTTGCAGAATAAAGGCCGGCTGCTTCTTCTGTGAGCCTTTTCTGCATTCCGTCTGAGTCTAGGCTCTGATGCATGCCCCCTACTAGCACTCTGCATACTAATTGTGAGATATAGGCAAGCCTTGGACTAATAGCCGGTCGCCACAGATAGGATGGCAGTACGAGCTTAAGCTGTGTGGATTTGTGTGGGCAAATGGTGAGAAGGCAGTCACATTAGTTAGAGGCGGGCGGATTGCTGGAATGTTGAAACTTGGGACTCAGGAATCACGGGCTATCATACAGTGTTACAGGTTTACTCCTGTTTTAACTAAATACAAGGAGACCGGCGGTAGGCCTGCTAGCGCTGGGCTCAAGGGAGACTTCTGGAGAGGCGAAGGCAGAAGAGTATCAGGTAGAGAGCGAAGGGAACAAAGGATCGCCATTCAACCAAGTATATTCTTAATCTAGGCGTCTTGCTGAAGTCTGCTCTGTCTCCTGCTAGCCAGGAGAGGGTTCTTAAATACATAGGTTGTTCCCATCCTTCAGTAATCAGTTATCCTGCAACCATGATCATTACCGGTGAGTGTACAGTTCACCAGAATCCTGTAGTCCTGCCGGAGTCTCAAAGACTCATAGCTTACCGCTACAAAGCCTGCTGCCTACCGCTGGTATATATTGCCATTCCTTACCGGAATTCAAACAGATAAGTTCCAACCAAAGAAACTCAACATATAGCAAGCCGCCAGTATCCTAATCAATACCAGAGGTGAAATAAAACCAAACATAAATCCAACTAAACTAAACATAGAAAATCTATCGTTGCCGCCTGTGTAATGCTGCTGGAACATGTACACATGTTACATTCCCCTAATCTGAAATAAATCCTAACTATCTAAAGTTTTTCTTCTTCTTCTTCTTCTGTGCCGTTATCCCTGTGCCATAGGAGGCCGTTGTTGTCTGTGGGAAAGTAGTCTGGTTCAGAGCTACTAGAATCGTAATCTTCATTGTTATAGGGTTCCCAGAAGTCATCAGGTGGTGGGCTGGCGATACAAAGTGTAGTAGATACTTCCATAGGTTCCCAAGCGGTCTTAACGTAGTGGGAAGTGATTTGGGGCTGGGGATCATTGGGGTGGTTGAGTATCCAGTATATCTGAATAAGTTCTATAGCTTTTTAGAGGTTCTCTATAGGCTCCCAGGAGTCGTCTGCTTGTTCATCACCTTTTTCCAGCTGACCAGGAATTGATGCCTGTTGTTCTGTAGCCTATAATCTAGTATGTCCACTGCTTCCCATTCTTCTGCATTGTCAATGATGATGGGCGCTGGCTTATCCATCCTCCTGGACTTGAATCTATCAGGGTTGTTCTTGCGGTATTCTTTGAGTGAGGATACATGGAAGTAGGGCTTCTGTCTTTCCATGCGGCAGGGTAGCTCTAGCTTATAGTTGTCTGTATCGGCGTGATATTCTAGGACTTTGAAGGGTCCGAACCATCGGGGTTCTAGCTTCTTGTATCGTCCGGGGGAGTAAGTATATGGGCGTTCGGTGACAAGGACTCTACTGCCAATACGGTGGGGTTCCTTCAGAGGCTTCCTGTTCTTGTCTGCTTGAACTGTCTGCCTAAACGTAGCATGCTTTCTGGCCATATCTACCTCCATTCTCGTTGCTTTATGGGCATTGTGGATGTCGTCCACAGCTGGTATCTTGCTGGCTGATCATTGGACAGGATAGAAAATATTCCATGGGCGTCCATAGAGGGCCTGGTAAGGTGAAATGCCCAAAGATTTGTGAGGTGCGCCGTTCATGGCTGCTGCTATTGCTCGGAGGGCTCCAGACCAATTGTTCCCTCTTTTGTTAACAAAATTTCTCATCATCTGCTTCAGGGTACGAATCCTGCGCTCCACCTGGCCGTTGGTTTGGTGGTGGTATTGGGTGGCCATCCTGACTTGGATCCCAAGGGATTTCATCATCTGGGACCAAAACTTAGAGGTAAATCGAGAGTTCTAGTTTAGGACGATACTCAGAGGGAGGCCGTGAATATCAAAGACTGTTCTCAGGAGTTTCTTAAAGGTTTTCTCGTAGGTCGCAGCGTGTTTGAGAGGGACAAGGTGGGTATAGGAAGTGAATCGGTCCATGATGACCATGACAGTTGTGAATTCATTTGATTTGTTGAAAGGTCCAGCAAAGTCAATAGCTGGAGATTGGTATGCTTCGTCTAGGTCTGGGAGGGCCAGGGACCTGCCTGCCGGGAGTGTTGTGGGCTCGTTGTTAATCTGGCACTTGTCACAAGAGCGACAGTAGAGGGTAAAGTCCTGGCGCATCTGTGGCCACCAGAAGAAACAAGCTGCATAGGTATAGCATTTGTGAGCTGAGAAATGACCGAGGCCTTCATAAACTGTTTTGAGGATAAAATCCCGAAGGGATACTCCCCTTTCAAAAGGTCCTACCGGTATATCAAGGTTCTGGTACCCGTTGGAATTCTGGGCTAGTAGCAGGTCATCAGAGATGGTGTAGTGGAGTTTATCGCCGGTTTCCTTAACTTTAGTATATAGAGGGTCGAGCTTGAGAGCTTCGATGACCCTAGGCCGGAATTCCCATAATAGCGTAGAGTGTAGTGTTCCAAGGAAGGATTGTGCCTTTTCTGTTTCGTCTTTTGTCATGTGGGGTTCGCTGTATAAAGGGACTAAGGCTGGCGAAGCCATAGGAGGAGTAGCCAATTTGGTTTGCTCTAGGCGGAATGGGATTGGCTGGTCAGATATAAATGGCATATCAGGGAGGTGCGGGGATTGCTTGGTGTTTGATGATTCTGTGCGTTCGGTGGTTTTGCTCTTAGTCTTCTTGCTGGCTTTGCGCTTCTTCGGGTCCTTAGGCCAGAATCCTGCTCCTGCCTTCTCGCTCCAGTGTATCTGGCAATCGTTATCGGTACATGCCATCCAACGCTTTTCGGAGTGGCTTCTTTCCATTGCCCTTGGGATAGGGGCTGTTACTGTATCTCCCCATGAGTTTCCTGCGACAATGCCATTATCGTTTGATGAGGTGCTTTCGGATCTAGGTGGGTGTTCTTTGCGCTTTTGTGATTGAGTAACAGCATAGGAGGTTACTTCGTTCATGAGGTAGTCAGGGCTACTGCGGTATATGGAATCGCATGAGGTTAGAGATGGAGAGTGCTGTCTTTGTCTTCCTCCATGGCGTCGTCTGATTCTGTGCTGTATATGAATGAAGACGTGTAGTGTCTAGAAATATGGGATGTAGAATGTAGGTCTGTCTCTTCGCTTTCTGTTGTTGGGTCCTTGAGGTTTATATCATTTTTGCTAGGGTTCTCTTCATGGATCCTAGATAAATAGTCTGCTAAGAAGTTCTTCGTTCCTGGTTGGTATTCTATTTTGAAATCGAATTTTCCCAGGTGTGTTAGCCATCTTTGTTGTCTTCCACTCATGTTCTTTTGTGTCATGAGCTTAGTGAGACTATCATGATCAGTAACTATACTGAAGTTTGTATATTGTAGTAAATGCGCAAATGATTCAACAGCCTCAACGATAGAGCGAGCTTCCTGTTGGTGGGTTGGGTAGTTGCTTTGTGCAGGAGTAAGCTTCCTGCTGTGGAACGCTGCCGGTGTAGCTGTATCTCTGGTTGGTCCTGGGCCTAGCCATGTTCCAGTTCCGGTAGGTGATCCATCGGTAAACCACCATATCATATCTCGGTTGTTATAGTCGATCGGTCTTAGACTTTTATTTTCCTGGGCCGCTCGCTTGACTGCTTGGAATGCCGCTTCCTGTAGGTCTGTCCATAGTCATTCTGCTTCGCCGGTAAGCTCGGTGAGCGGCGCTGTAATCGTGGCTATGTGGGGAAGGAACTGCAAGATATAATTAACCATCCCATTGAATCGCTGTAGTTCCTTCTTAATCCGAGGCCTGGTCCAATCTGTAACTGTTCTTATCTTTTCTGGCGCTGGGTGAATGCCTTCATTATCGATAACATGCCCTAGAATATCTAGTCTCTTTGCAAAGATTACACTTTTCCTTGGGTTTGCATAGAGCTTCACCTCCTGCAATCTGCTGCAGGCAATCTTGACATGCTCTATGTGTTCTTTATATGTGTTGCTAAATATGAAGATATTGTCAATATATGCCCAAATGAACTCTCCTAGTTCAGCTGAGAAAACATGTTCCATACCTCTGACAAATGTAGCTGGCACATTCATATCACCCTGCATCATTACCCTGCTAACAAAGCCTCCAAATGGCATCTTAATGGTGTTATATTTCTCGTCATCTGGGTGTACTCTGGTCTGAAAATAGGCATCGCTAAGGTCTCTCTTGCTCCGGAACTTCCCTCTTGCTACTGCCTGTAATATGGTTTGCTGGTTTGGAATTTGGGAGTGGTCTGCCACTGTGTTCTTGTTCCTGAATCTTAAATCTACCAGTAATCACACCTTGCCCACTGGCTTCTCAGATACAAACATGATTGCTCCTCCTGGTGTTGTTGCTCTGTATATGATGTTTGCTGCCAGCATCTTATCAATTTTAGCTTTGAAGCTGGGTAGTAGCTTCTCTGGTGCTTTAAAGGTTGGTGTTTTCGTTAGCTGGTTTGGATCCTTGAGTGTGATCCCATGGTTTATGTTCCTGAGTGGCGGGAGTTCTGTAGGTACTTCACTGACAAAGACTTTAGGGAACATGGCTGGAAAATCTGGTTCCTTCTGTTTCTTCATCATGGCGCTCCTTGGTAAAGCTGAATTCACACTGCAATTAATCCTAACTTTATGGTCAGGGAAGTATATGCTGTTTTTTCTACAGTCTACGACTGCTCCAAATCGTATGAGATCGTCAATGCTTAGCAGGATATCGTAGTCTGAGACTGGGGTAACCATCATGGTTACTTGGGGTATTCTCATCTTTCCCATCTGAATTTCGACTGTGCAACTGTGGTTGCTAGTTGATCGTGATCCCTTGACTGCCATCTTTAGTGTTGTCGGGTGCTTCTGAGGTCTATATTGTATCTTGTGTGTGGTCACAAATCGATTGCTTAATAGGGTACCTCCTATTGTTGCTGTATCTGCTAGTACTCTAGGGGGCTTGCCATTAACTAACATAGTAAATTCAAGTGCCTGGAAGGGTTTGTTGGCGTTGTCTGAGTTGCCAACAGTAGTTTTATAGGTAACTATAGTCTTGTGGCCATCGAGTTCTTCGGTATCATCGCTTTGGGCTTCATATTCTTCTTCGCTGCTGTCTGCAGGATCTTCAGATACACGGACATGGTTAGTTTTGACTTCCTTCTTTGGGCATTCATTCGCCATGTGTCCACTTTCCCCACAGTAGAAACATGCTCCTTCTGCCTTGTGTTGATCCATTTCAGCCTTACTTGGCTTATTCGATTTCTTGTAAACTTTTTTCTTTGCTGGGTTTTTTCCTTGCCCCATGTTCATTGTATTTGTCGTCTGGCTAGTAGTGTTCTCCTTCTTTGGTTTATGCTGTTTATTGCCTTGATTGGTTCTGCCTTCACCACTGCCTTTGTAGGCTCCTGTCTTGTACATAGTTGCGTCATATCTTTGGGCTTGTGCCACTATCTGATCCCAGGTGTCCTCTGGCCTGATTTGTGGCTCAACGTTTCTTCGGAGCTTAGGGTCCATAGCGTCCATAAACCTTTTTCTATGGGCGTAATCTGAGATTGAGTCTCTTGGTAATACTCCTCTGAGGTCCGCTAGTTCTCCAGCTATCTTAGATATCCGCTGGGACTTTCCTCCTGAGTTTTGCTGTATCTTTTGCCATTGCTGGTATATGTCATCGGTATTGGTAGAGGCTTCGAATAGCTGTATAAATCTGTTTTTGAATTGTGCTAGTGTAGGATCAATTTCATCACACTCGTCTAGTAGTGTCATGTATGCCGTGTGTGCTCGCTTTTCGGTAATGGATCCATAATAATCTACCACGTCTTCTGTATCATCCTTGATATTATGCTTTGATAGGTACTTCTTTACTGCCATAAGCCATCTCTTAAGTTTGTCCGGTTTGAGGTCTTATCCTTCTCCTGTAAATTTCGATGGTTGGGGAAGCTTTATTTTTGGTTTTCTTGATGGTCCTGCGTCAGCCATAGCTGCTGCAGGTTGTGGGTCTGGTGGGGGTGGAGGTGGTGTTGGGTCTGGTCATTCAGGTTCCCTTGTTCTTCCTCGGGGTCTTTCGGGTGTGTCTGGAAATGCTCAGGGGGGCGTCTGGCTTCCCGAGGCTTGTTGTGATAATGTACCTGTTCTGAGTACTTGTTCCAGGATGCTCTGCCTTCTGGGAAGTTCTGGCCTCCCAGTCGCTGTTGTAGAGGCCGAGGCAGATGCTAAAGTTGCTGAAAGTGCTTCGCCTGGTGCCTCTTAGTCTCGGGCTACTCTCTGTAGTAGGTCTTCTGTTTGTCGCTCTTCTTCTGTGTCTGTGTCAAGGGCTCCTGGAAGTAACTAGCTTTCTGAAGGGTTGTGTGTTACCGGTCCCACTGCCGGTGATAAAGGACCTGGTGTTGATTCTTGTGTTGGAACTTGTTGTTGGGAGGGCCCGTAGATCCTGCCGGATCGTGTGGTGCTTCTTTCCCTTCATTCTGCTATTGTGGATGCTGTACTGAGCCATGAATATTTTTCCCTGCCGCTCATGCGTCTAACTAGTTAACAAGAAAGGAAGGATGATCAGTGCTATGTGATGGTTCTCAATCCAAAGAACCTAGTTTCACCTGCTGAGGCGAAAAAAATATTACAGGTTTACTCCTGTTTTAACTAAATACAAGGAGACCGGCGGTAGGCCTGCTAGTGCTAGGCTCAAGGGAGACTTCTGGAGAGGCGAAGGGAGAAGAGTATCAGGTAAAGAGCGAAGGGAACAAAGGATCGCCGTTCAACCAAGTATATTCTTAATCTAGGCGTCTTGCTGAAGTCTGCTCTGTCTCCTGCTAGCCAGGAGATGGTTCTTAAATACAGAGGTTGTTCCCATCCTTCAGTATTCAGTTATCCTGCAACCACGATCATTCCCGGTGAGTGTACAGTTCACCGGAATCCTGTAGTCCTGCCGGAGTCTCAAAGACTCATAGCTTACCGCTATAAAGCTTGCTGCCTACCGCTGGTATACATTGCCATTCCTTACCGAAATTCAAACAGATAAGTTCCAACCAAAGAAACTCAACATATAGCAAGCTGCCGGTATCCTAATCAATACCGGAGGTGAAATACAACCAAACATAAATCCAACTAAACCAAACATAGAAAATCTATAGTTGCCTCCCGTGTAATGCTGCCGGAATATGTACACATGTTACATACAGGCATTGGAGTTAGGGTACGAGATTAAGGGTCGGGTCTCGAGCTTAGAAATCTTTCAGCAGTGTGATTCAGGCCGTTGTGTGATAAAGGGAAAAATAACATTGCGCTTAATTCCGGACTCAGATTCTTAATGTTAGCTTCTGCATTGCTACTTTGCAGTCTTTCCACAAGGGATATGCTATTTGATTGTATTCTATCAAACATTGTATAGATTGGCTTAATATATCAGTAGCTGCCCTTGATGAAATCGTTTTATAGTATTTCCCTACCACTGAACCTCTCTGTCATAATACCGTAGCACTATCTCTCTACCTCTCTACATATCCGTCATTGATTCACATTATGGACACAATTTGGAACACTATTTTCATCGGACAAACTATACTGGGTAACACTGAGCTGGATATTTGTAACAGGTTTTCTCCTGTTTTAGCTAAATACAATGAGACCGGCGGTAGTCCTGCTAGCGCTGGGCTCAAGGGAGGCTTCTGGAGAGGTGAAGGGAGAAGAGTATCAGGTAAAGAGCGAAGGGAACAAAGGATCGCCGTTCAACCAAGTATATTCTTAATCTAGGCGTCTCGCTGAAGTCTGCTCTGTCTCCTGCTAGCCAGGAGACAGTTCTTAAATACATGAGTTGTTCCATCCTTCAGTAATCAGATATCCTGCAACCACGATCATTACCGGTGAGTGTACAGTTCACCGGAATCCTGTAGTCCTGCCGGAGTCTCAAAGACTCATAGCTCACCGCTACAAAGCCTGCTGCCTACCGCCGGTATACATGACCATTCTTTTCCGGAATTCAAACACATAAGTTCCAACCAAAGACACTAACCATATAACAATCTGCCGGTATCCTAATCAATACCGGAGGTGAGATAAAACCAAACACAAATCAAACTAAAGTAAACATAGAAAATCCATCGCTGCCGTCTATGTAATGCTGCCGGAACATGTACACATGTTACATTCCCCTGATCTGAAATAAATACTAACTATCTAAGGTTCCTCTTCTTCTGCGCCGTCGTCCATGTGCCATAGGAGGCCGTTGTTGTCTGTGGGAAAGTAGTCTGGTTCAGAGCTACTAGAATCGTAGTCTTCATCGTTATAGGGTTCCCAGAAGTCGTCAGGTGGTGGGCTGGCGATACAAAGAGTAGTAGATACCTCCTAGGTTCCCAAGCGGTCTTAACGTAGTGGGAAGTGATCTGGGGCTGGGGATCATTGTGGTGGTTGAGTATCCAGTATACCTGAATAAGTACCATAGCGTTTTCGAGGTTCTCTATAGGCTCCCAGGAGTCGTCTGCTCGTTCATAACCTTTCCAGCTGACCAGGAATTCGTGCCTATTGTTCTGTAGTCTATAATCGAGTATGTCCTCTGCTTCTCATTCTTCTGCATTGTCAATGATAATGGGTGCTGGCTTGTCCATCCTTCTGGACTTGAATCTATCTGGGTCGTTCTCGTGGTATTCTTTGAGTGAGGATACATGGAAGTAGGGCTTCTGTCTTTCCATGCGGCGGGGTAGCTCTAGCTTGTAGTTTTCTGTATCGGCGTGATATTCTAGGACTTTGAAGGGTCCGAACCATCGAGGTTCTAGCTTCTTGGATCGTCCAGGGGAGGAGGTATATGGGCGTCCTCTGACAAGGACTCTACTACAGATCTGGTGGGGTTGCCTTAGAGGTTTCCTCTTTTTGTCTGCTTGGACTGTCTGCCGGAAGGTGGCGTGCTTTCTGGCCATATCTACCTCCATTCTTGTTGCTTCAGGAGCATTGAGGATGTCGTCCACTGCTGGTATTTTGCTTGAGAATCGTTGGACTGGGTTGAATATCTTCCATGGGCGTCCATAGAGGGCCTGGTAAGGCGAGATGCCCAAGGACTCGTGGGGTGCGCCGTTGATGGCTGCTGCTATTGCTTGGAGGGCTCCGGACCAGTTGTTCTGTCTTTTGTTAGCAAAGTTTCTCATCATTTGCTTAGTGTGCGGATCCTGCGCTCAACCTGGCCGTTTGTTTGGTGGTGGTATTGGGTGGCCATCCAGACTTGGATTCCGAGGGATTTCATCATCTGGGACCAGAACTTAGAGGTAAATCGAGAGTCCTGGTCTAGGACAATGCTCAGGGGGAGGCCGTGAATATCGAAGACTGTCCTGTGGAGTTTCTTAAAGGTTTTCTCAGAGGATACCGTGTCTTTGAGGGGGACAAGGTGGGTATATGAAGTAAATCGGTCCATGATGACCATTACAGTTGTAAATTCATTTGATTTGTTGAAAGGTCCAGCGAAGTCAATAGCCAAAGACTGGTATGCTTCATCTGGCTCTGGGAGGGCTAGGGACCTGCCTGCCGGGAGTGTTATGGGCTCGTTGTTAATCTGGCACTTATCACAAGAGCGACAGTAGAGGGTAAAGTCCTGGCGCATCTGTGGCCACCAGAAGACACAAGCTGCATAGGTATAGCATTTATGAGCTGAAAAATGACCGAGGCCTTCATGAACCGTTTTGAGGATAAAATCCCCAAGGGATACTCCCCTTTCAAAGGGTCCTACTGGTATATAAAGGTTCTGATACGGGTTGGTATTCTGGGCTAGTAACAGATCATCAGAGATGGTGTAGTGGAGTTTATCGCCAGTTTCCTTAACCATGGCATATAGAGGGTCGAGTTTGAGAGCTTCGATAACTCTAGGCCGGAATTCCCATAATTGCGTAGAGTGTAGTTTTCCTAGGAAGGATTGTGCCTTTTCTGTTTGGTCTTTTGTCATGTGGGGCTCGCTGTATAAAGGGCCAAAGGCTGGCGAAGCCATAGGAGGAGTAGCCAATATGCTTTGCTCTAGGCGGAATGGGATTGGCTGGTCAGATATAAATGGTATATCAGGAAGGTGGGGGGATTGCTTGGTGTTTGATGATTCTGTGCATTCGGTGGTTTTGTTTTTCTTCTTGCTGGCTTTGCGCTTCTTCGGGTCCTTAGGCCAGAATCCTGTTCCTACCTTTTCGCTCCAGTGTATCTGGCAATCGTTATCGGTACAAGACATCCAACTCTGTTCGGAGTGGCTTCTTTCGATTGCGCTCGGGATAGGGGCTGTTACTGTATCTTCCCATGAGTTTCCTGTGACAATTGCATTATCGTTTGATGACATGCTTTCGGATCTAGGTGGGTGTTCTTAGCGTTTCTGTGATCGAGTAACAGCATAGGAGGTTACTTCGTTTATCAGGTAGTTAGGGCTACTGCGGTATATGGAATCGCGTGAGGTGAGGGATGGAGAGTGCTGTCTTTGTCTATCTTCCTCCATGGCGTCGTCTGATTCTGTGCTGTATATGAATGAAGAGGTGTATTGTGTAGAAATATGGGATGTAGAATGTAGGTCGGTCTCTTCGCTTTCTGTTGTTGGGTCCTTGAGGTTTATATCATTTTCGCTAGGGTTCTCTTCATGAATCCTGGATAAATAGTCTGCCAAGTAGTTCTTCACTCCCGGTTGGTATTCTATTTTGAAATCGAATTTTCCCAGGTGAGTTACCCATTTCTGTTGTCTTCCACTCAAATTCTTTTGTGTCATAAGTTTAGTGAGACTCTAATGATCGGTAACTAGAGTGAATTTCGTGTATTGTAGTAAATGCGCAAATGATTCCACAGCCTCAACTATAGCGTGGGCTTCCTGTTGGTGGGTTGGGTAGTTGCTTTGTGCAGGAGTAAGCTTCCTGCTGTGGAACGCTGCCGGTCTAGCTGCATCTCTGGTTGGTCCTTGGCCTAGCCATGCTCCAGTTCCGGTAGGTGATGCATCGGTAAAGAACCATATCATATCTGGGTTGTTATAGTCAATCGGTCTTAGAATCTTCTGTTCCTGGGCCGCTCGCTTGACTGCTTGGAATGCAGCTTCCTGTAGGTCTGTCCATAGCCATTCAGCTTCGCCGGTAAGCTCTGTGAGCGGGGCTGTAATTGTGGCTATGTGTGGAAGGAACTGCGAGATATAATTAACCATCCCATTGAATCGTTGTAGTTCCTTCTTATTTCGAGGCCTGGTCCAATCTGTAACTGTTCTTATCTTTTCTGGCGCTGGGTGAATGCCTTCATTATTGATAACATGTCCTAAGATCTCTAGTTTCTTTGCAAAGAATACGCTTTTCCTTGGGTTTGCATAAAGCTTCGCCTCCTGCAGTCTGCTGCATACAATCTTGACATGTTTATGTGTTCTTCATATGTGTTGCTAAATATGAAGATATTGTCAATATATGCCCAAATGAACTCTCCTAGTTCAGCTGAGAAAACATCTTCCATAACTCTGACAAATGTAGCTGGTGCATTCATATCACCCTGCATCATGACTCTGCTAACAAAGCCTCCAAATGGCGTCTTTATGGTGTTATATTTCTCGTCATCTGGGTGTACTCTGGTCTGAAAATAGGCATCGCTAAGGTCTATCTTGCTCAAGAATTTCCCTCTTGCCACTGCCTGGAATATGGTTTGCTGGTTCGGAATTTGGGAGTGGTCTGCTACTGTGTTCTTGTTTCTGAATCTTAAATCTACCATTAATCGCACCTTGCCCACTGGCTTTTCAGATACAAACATGCTTGCTCCTCCTGGAGTGGTTGCTCTGTATATGATTTTTGCTGCCAACATCTTATCGATTTTTGCTTTGAAGCTGGGTAGTAGCTTCTCTGGTGCTTTAAAGGTTGGTGTTTTCGTTAGCTGGTTTGGATCCTTGAGTGTGATCCTGTGATTGATGTTTCTGAGTGGCGGAAGTTCTGTAGGTACTTCACTGACAAAGACCTTAGGGAACATGGCCGGAAAGTCTAGCTCTTTCTGTGTTTTCATCATGGCGCTTCTTGGGAGTGCTGAATTTCCGCTGCAATTTATTCTAACCTTATGGTCAGGGAAGTATATACTGTTTTTTCTGCAGTCTATGACTGCTCCAAATCCTATGAGATCGTCCATGCTTAGTAGTATATCGTAGTCTGAGACTGGGGTAACCATCATGGTTACTTGGGGTATTCTCATCTTTCCTATCTGGATTTCGACAGTGCAACTGTGGTTGCTAGTGGATCGTGATCCTTTGACTGCCATTTTTAGGGTTGTTGGATGTTTCTGTGGTTTATATGGTATGTTCTGTGTGGTCACAACCGATTGCTTAATAGGGTACCCCCTATCGTTCCGGTATCTGCTAATACTCTAGCGGGCTTGCCATTAACTAACATAGTGAATTCGAGGGCCTGAAAGGGTTTGCTAGCGTTGTTTGTGCTTCCCACGGTAGTTTTATATGTAACTATAGTGTTGTGGCCATCAAGTTCTTCGGTATCATCGCTTTGGGCTTCATATTCTTCTTCGTTGCTGTCTGCAGTATCTTCGGATACTCGGACATTGTTGGTTTTGACTTGCTTCTTTGGGCATTCATTCGCCATGTGTCCACTTTCCCCACAGTAGAAACATGCTCCTTCTGCCTTGCCTCGATCCATTTCCGCCTTACTTGGCTTATTCGATTTTTTGTAAACCTTTTTCTTTGCTGGGCTTTTCCCTTTCCCTTTGTTTGTTGTGTTCGTCGTTTGGCTGGGAGTGTTCTCCTTCTTTGGTTTATGCTGTTTGTTGCTTTCAGTGCTTCTGCCTTCACCGCTGCCTTTGTAGGCTCCTGTTTTGTACATAGTTGCCTCGTATCTTTCAGCTAGTGCCACTATTTGATCCCAGGTGTCCTCTGGCCTGATTTGTGGTTCAACGTTCCTTCGTAGCTTAGAGTCCATAGCATCCATAAACCTCTGTCTCTGGGCGTAATCTGAGATTTAGTCTCTGGGTAATGCGCCTCTGAGGTCTGCTAGCTCTCCTGCTATCTTGGATAGCAGCTGCGACTTTCCTCCTGAGTTTTGTTGTATCTTTTGCCATTGCTGGTATACGTCATCGGTATTGGTAGAAGCTTCGAATAGCTGTCTCAATCTGGCTTTAAATTGTTCCAGCGTATGATCAATTTCATCACACTCGTCTAGTAGTGTCATGTATGCTGTGTGTGCTCGCTTTTCGGTAAAGGATCCATAATAATCTACCACGTCTTCTGTATCATCGTTGATATCGTGCTTTGATAGCTGCTTCTTTACTGCTCTGAACCATCTCTTGAGTTTATCTGGTTTGAGGTCTTCTCCATCTCCTGTAAACTTCGATGGCGGAGGAAGCTTTATGTTTCGTTTTCTTGATGGTCCTGCGTCAGCCATGGTTGCTGCAGGTTCTGGGTCTGGTGGGGGTGGAGGTGGTGTTGGGTCTGGTCGTTCAGGTTCCCTTGTTCGTCCTCTGGGTCTTTCGGGTGTGTCTGGGAATGCTCCAGGGGGCGTCTGGCTTCCCGAGGCTTGTTTTGATAATGTACCTGTTCTAAGTACTTGTTCCAGGATGTTCTGCCTTCTGGGAAGTTGTGGTCTCCCAGTGGGTGTTGTAGAGGCTGAGGCAGATGCGAGAGTTGCTGCAAGTGCTACTGCCGCTGCCTCTGAGTTTCAAGCTACTCTCTGTAATAGGTGTTCTGTTGCTCGCTCTTCTTCTAAATCTGTGTCGAGGTCTCCAGGGAGTAACTGACTTTCTGAAGGGTTGTGTATTTCCGGTCCTTCTGCCGGTGATGAAGGACCTGGTGTGGGTTCATATGCTGGAACTTGTTGTTGGGAGGGCCGGTAGATCCTGCTGGATCTTGTGGTGCTTCTTTCCCTTCGTTCCGCTATTGTTGATGCTGCACTGAGCCGTGAATCTCTTTCCCTGCCGCTCCTGCTTCTAACTAGTTATCAAGAAATGAAGGATGATCAGTCCTACCTGATGGTTCTCAATCCAAAGAACCTGGTTTCACCTGCTGAGGTGAAAAACACGTAACAGGTTTTCTCCTGTTTTAGCTAAATACAATGAGACCGCCGGTAGTCCTGCTAGCGCTAGGCTCATGGGAGGCTTCTGGAGAGGCGAAGGGAGAAGAGTATCAGGTAAAGAGCGAAGGGAACAAAGGATCGCCGTTCAACCAAGTATATTCTTAATCTAGGCGTCTCGCTGAAGTCTCCTCTGTCTCCCCCTAGCCAGGAGACGGTTCTTAAATACATGAGTTGTTCCATCCTTCAGTAATCAGATATCCTGCAACCACGATCATTACCGGTGAGTGTACAGTTCACCAGAATCCTGTAGTCCTGCCGGAGTCTCAAAGACTCATAGCTCACCGCTACAAAGCCTGCTGCCTACCGCCGGTATACATGACCATTCTTTTCCGGAATTCAAACACATAAGTTCCAACCAAAGACACTAACCATATAACAATCTGCCGGTATCCTAATCAATACCGGAGGTGAGATACAACCAAACACAAATCAAACTAAAATAAACATAGAAAATCCATCGCTGCCGTCTGTGTAATGCTGCCGGAACATGTACACATGTTACAATATTGTTCCACTCCCCCAGCTTTGTGCAACAGCGAATTCCCCAGCCAACCATAGCCTCTTTGAAGCCTACGGCTTTCCCCAAAGCTCTCTAGACAACTACAGTGACCTGGACCAACCTGGTTTTCACATACTTATCTCTACCCTCTTTCCTGGGGTCATAATGTCATACGCTGCTTCTGTAAGTCATATACTCAGCAATATTCACGCTTTGCTTATACAACTATTGGGCCGATATGATGGATTTTGCGAAGGCTGGAATGCATACTTCAGTCTTGGGTCAGATATATCGGTTGGGAGTCAAGATACAAGAGGACAAGTCGGAGAATGTGGACCTACAGCGGAAGGAGATTGTATCTTGGTTCTTGGACTGTGATGATGCAGAATACGAAGGGATCCTTGCTGCCCTTTGTTTTTATTTTTATCTCATACATTCATTGTTTTAAGATACAAGAAATAACATGCATCGTCAGATATGGCCAAAACAAAACCCATAAACAAACGCAAAGACAATTAAATAAAACTCAAAACAAAACTACTCCTCCGACCCGTACGAACATATGCGCAGCTGATATCTTCAACAAAAACAAGTATTCATATGTCTCAAAACACAAAACAAGGAAACTTAAAACATAAACTCATAATCACAAGCTTCAAGTTTATCACGTGGTAGCTGGGGCATTACAGATCATCACGGCTCTGGTCCATCTGTCCGAAATGCCTTCAAGAAGGTTTGCTGAGGGGAAATGTCTTGGGGGGCCCTGGGCCTCTCGTAACAATGGGGGGGTTGCCTGGGAGGGGTGACCAGGGGGGGGATCGAAGTAAGGGGGCATGTCTGGTGGGAAGCCAGAGGCCGTGGCCAGGATATAGTTCCCAAGACCTTTGAGAAGAGAGGCCGACTCCCAAAGGGGTGAGGCTGAACTCCGCGAGAGGGGATCCTTGCTGCCCTATGGGCAGCAATTTATATCCTTGCAACCGGGCATTCCATTAAAATGATGCGTAGTGGTAGTACGAGTTGTAGTGTTGTTATGGGTCTAGTGCATTGTGAGATTGTTGATTCTGATTCAGATTCTAAGATAGAAGTCTACCCTGCAAACTGTCGAGATGAGCTTCTCCAAAGGAATATTCTTGCTTGTTTTCTCACATATTTGGGTTTAAATTCGAATTAAACATAATCAGTACATGTCCTTAGACGTATGGTCTTGAGTGTATGTTTTTCAGGGTATGACTGTGGGCGTGAAGTCGTACCTTGCCATATGGAGGGACAAAATACAAATAATCTCAGTGTGAAGCGGCTGATTTACGGCAACCGAACTGGTTTTGGTATAATGAAATTTAGAAAATTTGAAGGCATATATAGAAGTGTGATGGATCATCGAGATTAGGGAAAGAGTGGTAAGTGTATCTCTTGGGTATCCCAATTTGAGTGTATGCCTCTGAGCGTATGCTTTGGGGATATGGCTTTCGACGTATGCTTTGTGCGTATGGCTTTGGGCGTATGCTTTGGACGTATGGCTTTGGGCGTATGCTTTGGGTTTACGGCATTGGGAGTATGCTTTGGGCGTATACTTTGGGCGCGTGGCCTTTAGCATATGGATTTGGGCGTATGGATTGAGGCAAAAGCAACTACTGCGATATACATCATGAGCAATGTTAATCTAGGCCAGGGCTTATTATTGTCAGAGATTGTTTCTAGCTTCTAGACTACTATCCCATTAATCCGCAAAGAGCAATCCAGCTCACTAAATCTTAGTACAAAATAAAAGGCGGAATCCCTTTAGGAGCTGGGGACAATAACAAAAGAAATTAAATCGTAAAGGAGTGTCAACTCTAGAAATTCAGGGCATAAAAAGAAGAAGAAAATGTAGAATGCCAAGCAAAAATCAAAATAAGGAAAAGTAGCCAGGTACTTGTCAGACATGAGAGAAAACGATATAGGCCAACTATAAATCCAAAGCAAGGATATCATGATCGGGATAAATGGGGAGTTGGGGCAAGGTAAGGATGGGACAAAGATAAGAAGAGCAAGACATATAAAACTTAGGCGCGGGAGTAGGGAAGGAAACCACGCTCCGCGCCCTCTTCTTTCCTGCCCAAAGATTTCTCAACACCACGTCGCTTTGTGCACGATCCCTTGTCTCACCACCCAGTTCCCCGCTTAGGCCTCGCGTCCCCAAGCACCCACACCATGGCCCAGCCTGGTAATCCCTCCCTCTTTCGCCCCGAGGGGCCTCCTTCCACCCCATCCGGCTCCAGGGTTGATCTCAGCGACAGACTTCTCTCCGTCTCCAGTATGATCAACTCGGCTACCGACATTACCTCCCTCTCCGACA
>QOVD01009783.1:0-54923 GCA_003521225.1 Tuber microsphaerosporum
TACGCTCCCCCTCCCCAAGCATACCGACCTGCGGACCCGCTATGGCCAACCCTTCGTCAGGTGATGGCGCTGGTTCAACGGGAACTTCACCAACGGGGCCCTCGCCCAGCCCGGTCAAACCGTCGCCGAAGTCGTCGTCGTCGAACGCGCCACCTTCTGCCACTCCCACCTCGGCCCAGGCCCAATTCCACAGGTTCAGGTTGTCGGAGTTCAATCGTGTCGAGTCTAGCCCTACGAGCGCTTCGCCCGGTGGCCACTGCTCGCGGTTTCGCGTTACTGATTTCGTCCCATGGGCCTCTCAAGCTGATCCTCCGCCGCCCCCACCACCGCCCCCTCCGGGCGTTACAACGAACGGTGGGAGATCCGCGTCAGATGGCTCGCCTTCGTCTGCTACGACTCCGCGGACGGGAAGTTTCTCAGTCATGCATATGGACGTGGATAATTCTGGTCCACAGCAAACAAGCACTTCCGTGGCGGCCGCGGCGGGATCGACGAGAGGTGTTTTACAGAAAATTACAGTACCCTCTGCTCAGGCGCAGGGATTGAAGCAAGTTGTGAGTAGTGAGATCTTTCTTGGTAGTTTTGTTATATTTTTACAGCCTTATTCTTTCTCTCTTTCTTCCCCTGGGCGATTTTGTGAGGGAAAGGGATCGGAAAGTTACACGTTTGTCTTGTGGTGTTTGCTGGCATTTTGTGCTGATTTTGGAGTCATGGTTTATGCAGTTGCCGATCCACCCACGGCCTCTCGCTCCCTCTCCAATCATGACCAATGGTATGGTCCCCTATAATCCTGCTACGGTTCCACAAGAGGCGGTTTGGGAGCTCTCTCGGGTTCTGAATATTCTGCGTAATACGGCTCCGGAAGTGGTTGTCAAGATCATCTCGGACGCTCTGATTAGCTGGCCGAGTGTCTTGGAGGGCAGTCTCCTCCGCCGTATTGGTGAGATCTTTCCACCATTACCAGCCCCTAGCCCAGCAGGGGTTCCCGGGCCATCGAATAGCGCCGCTAGTCCTCAGGAACCCCCCAAGAAGAAACGTGGGAGACCGCCTGGGAAGAAAGCCAAATTGAATGATGGCAGTTCTGCAACCGTGCCCATCGCAGCTAATCTAGCTGCTATGCCGCCCCCGCCGCTACCGTACATTGCGCCTGGTCCACAAGCTCAGGTAGCTCCTGTTGCGCCGCCACCTCAACCACCACCAACCGCCGCTAAGCGCAGTCAGGCAGACGGGGGGAAGTTGCTACAATGCACACGTTGTTTGAAGTATTTCAATCCCACCTGGAGGGCTACCCCCGCCTCTGATCCCTCCTCGGAAGCTACATGCGCAGTTAAGCACCCGTTCAAAGACTTTCCGTCAGGCCTCGAGGTGGTTACTCCTGCTAGGCGCAAGAATAATTACAAGACTACCTGGAAATGGAAGTGTTGCGGGAGAGAGGTGCAGAGCACATCGAACGAGCTGTTGATGTGGCCGAGGAAGGAGGATGACAGGACAGGTGGGTGGTGTTTTGTCGGGAAGCATACTACTGAAGCTGGGGTGAGGGAGAAGTTGGGACTGAAGCCGGGCAAAGGCAGGAAAATACATGGTGATGGGGATAAGAAGCCCAAGGGTGGACAGGGGGCAGAAGATCATTCACAAGCGAATGGAGAGCAGGAGGATCCGAAGGAAGAAGGATGGACTATGCTTCCTGGGGGCGGTAGAAGTATAGCTGGACCGGCCGGGGGGGCGCAGCAGTATGGTGGGCATCCGCAGCAGCAGCAGCAACTTCAGCAGCCGCCACCACCGTCTCCGCAAGGGCAGCAATCCGCGTACCAACAACAGCAGCGTCACCAACAGCAGCAGCAACAACCGCAACAACAAGTAGAAGATTCACCGGATAGTCCGCCTAAGCGCAAGCGCGGAAGGCCAAAAGGTAGTAAGACTCGCAGCAAGGCTATGCCAATCCCAACATCAACGGCTTCATCTTCGTCTACAACCGTCACGGCTAAAGATCCCACTGCCCCCACCCCCGCTCAACAACACCCGCACCCTCACCATCAACAACAGCGTGCCCACCCCCAGGACCAATCCTCCTTCTGGACGCAATATACCGAACCAGCCTCTACCTCAAACGCCTCTCCCCGTCATCAACCTCCAACAACCCTTCCAACTGCCAGCCCTTCGACTACAGCCACCTCCCCTGCAACCCCTCAAACTCCACACCATGCTCACCATGCTCACCACTCCCACCAGCACTCCTCCCACCACCCTCTAGAAGACCCAGCAATCTCAACCGCAGACCTAACCCTCCTCGCCAGCGCCACTGCCGCAATGGCCGGCACCAGCAACGATCCTTCCTCTAACCAACCATCTACCTCAAACGCAGGCACCACAACCACCGACACCCCGGAGAAGCGCAAACGTGGCCGCCCAAAGGGGAGTAAGAACGGTGGTAAAACCCTCGACACAGGAGGAACTACTACTACTACCAGCGGGAATAGAGGACTACGCATGAAGGAACAACAGCAGCAACAGCAACAGCCGCAGCAACAACAGCCCCAACCGCAACAAAAAAAGGTTGAGAGAGCTGTTATCTCAGCAGTTCCCGAGGAAATCGAAGTCATCGACGACGACGAGGAGGAAGAAGAAATGGAGGAAGAAGAGGAGGAGGAAGAGGAAGAGGAGGAGGAGGAGGAGGAGGAAGAAGAGGAGGATGCAGTCGGCGAAGATGACGTTGACGTCGACGCCAACAGCACCCCCGCTAATGCCACCACCACTAGCACCGCCGTCCCGGCCACCGGATCGAATACAGCCGAAGTGGGTGAGGAAGTCGAATTCGGCGTCAGTGTCGGCGTGGGTGTGGGTGTAGGAATGGGGATTAGTGGCATCGACGGGTATGCGGGTCTTGGTGGGAGTGATGGTGGGGGATGGTTCTCATAGTCTAGTTGGTTTCGTGATCTCGGGGAGGAAGGGAGTGAAGGAGGGGAGAGGGGAGGGGCGACAAAAATAACTATTTCTTTTTTTTTCTCTCCTTCATTTCTTTTCGTTATTGTGCTGTGCCCGGTACTACTTACTTGGTCTTGTGGCTGTTGCTGCTTTCATTTTTTTTCTATTACTCTACTATTTCTTAACCCATTGTTTTCTTCTCTCTCCTTTACTTGAATGCTTCTTCTCCCTCATACGAGTTTTGTCCGTTCGTCCGTCATTCTAGTCATCGCTTGTACTGTACTCTATTGTACCGTATCCTAACCAGTTAGTCCGTCAGTCAATCAGTCCATCAATCAAAGCCGGGCGAAATTGCCCAGGAAGAAGACGAAACGAAACGAACATGGAAATATTACACACACAGATACATACATATGTACGTACACAGCAAGCCGTTTGCACAAATGAATGGCAAAATGGAATAACAGGAGTGAGGCAGTTGGTGCATGTACTGCAGGATGATATGTATTAATATTTCGAATTGGAGTGGGTGGCAGGCATGATGCCGTAACTTAGTAGTTGGTCTATAGAATTCTCATTCCGGTGCCTAATTAGATTTCGGTCTTTAATATTGTAGGGCGGAACAATGCCATAATTCCGTCAACTTTAGGGGGTAAGTTAAAGAGTTGATTGACTTGATTAATCATTGCTGAATGAATTTACTTGCTGCGTATCATATCATACTTTAAGTTTTTTTTTCCTCTTTTTCCCCCTAGGAGTCGATTGTGTGAATGTAGAATATGTGGCTGGGGGACTTTCGGTTTGTAAGTATATAAGCTACTGGTATCAATCAGACAGCTGTCGCCAATAATGTTTGTCCGTCATGGTTTTGCACTCGGTTCTTCTGGAACGAAGGAGGAATATGTCACCATTTGTGAGATTTGGGGTTGTTGATTGTTCTCATGAGGTGTCACTCGGGAGGACTTGGTGTGTGAGGAGGCTGGTTAGGTGAGGTTAGGTAATTTTGGTTGTGGGAGTTTTTATCTACTGATAAACAACTTATCCAGAGGCCCGATCTGATCTGGTCTTTTTTTTTTTGATAATCTACGTGTTATACTATAGATTTGTTCCTTCTGCCTGGCAGCAATGATCACCGGTAGCAAGCTGGGCTGAAGAGTAGAAAGGAAGGGAATGATTTTGAAGAGGGAGGGGAAAAAAAAAACACAATCAATCAGTCAATCGATATCTAGAGCAATGTGTTATTGTGCTGAAGATCTCGACCTTTCAGAAGGAGCAAACTGCCCTCAACTCCCTCAAGGTCTTGAGGAGTCGACGTTAGTTAGTTAGTAGTGCTGGCCTTGAGATGGGATGGGGTGGGTAATTTGAATACCAAGACTCTCCCATCACTAACTAAATACCCCCCACTAGTTAGCTAGCTACAAAAACTTCCATCTTGTTCACTACATTTGGCCCGGGGGTAAGAGCTGAAGTGCACATGATATCAAACTTGAAAGTCGAATGCAATTCACTGAGGAAGACTATGCATAATAAGGTACAGTATGAATTTGGCATTATTGCACTTACCCATTATAAACTTGTCGATCTTGGCGTTCAGGATGGCCCTTTAGCTGCGCGTATGTATAACCTGCAAGCACTCTCTCCTAATCCTGTCTTATACACTATTTTTTCCAGCGCTGGTATTCCGGCTGTGATTGTTGTTTTTGCGTTATATAGGGGTAGTGCGGTTGGGTATTAGTTGATTGATGTTTGTGGTTTTCCTTCTTTTGAGGAGGGAAGGATGTGTCTGTTGTAATGTATTTAGTATTTGGTGGATATATATTATGTTATCGTTGTCTTTGATATTAGATGAAATATTTTCCCTAACCACAAGAGGATAGGTATCTATTCGTATAGTGATATGGTGTGAAAATACCTAGCTGGCGCAGTAGTTAAGAAGTTAAGGAACAATCAACCCCTATGCAGTTAGTAGCAGGAGCCTAGTTATCTGAATATGCTCAAACCAAGTTATTACTGAACAATCCGTCATGCAGGATGGGAGAAACCCGACCCTACAGGAACCAGGAGACTAAAAAAGCTGAGGTGCAGTATTCTGGTTGCCACCAGTTTTTCAAAAGTGCTAAAAATCGCAAAACATGAATTGTATAATACAATACCCTGCAACTGTAATTGTCCCAAGTTAGCATAATCTGTGTTGCAAATGAAACTCATAGCAGTGTGTCTGGTTACCACAAGCACAGTAAAGGCCAAGAAAGATACTTTATCTATGGGGTGTATCACCGTGTGCGGGGGGTGAAGCCTTACTATCTCTGGGGGTTTGGGGGGTAAGCAACTTGGGATTACACATATAACACCTCATCGTCAATTGGAAGCTCCTTATCATTTCACGCACTCGCCTGTAATGGCTGTAGGCTGGAGGGGGAATCGTTAACATCTTCATTCCCGGTTGCTCGCCTGTGGGCTCCTTACAGGCTCTTACGCTAGAGGACTTGGAGTTCCTGGGTTTGGTGATGTTAGGTTACTTTAAGGCAAAGAGGAGTACCGGTAATACAGTTCACAACAACCTACTTCATAAACGAATTTTTAGTATTTGTGGGTTTAAAGTGATAACGCATTGAGAGCGAACCTGATGTCGCAACTTAGGTAGCAGTTGTAAGGTGCGGGCCATGGGGGGTGATATCCTTCTGCTTGTTGGAAAGATGTGGTTGACTTTGGAAGTTGCGGGAGTGTGATAGATCGTTCAGATGCATTGCAGGTGTTGCGGGAGAGCGCAATGGATTGCCTGACGGTTTACGGTTTATAGAATAGATTATACCGACATGTCCCTCCTTTGTTATCACGGGAGTGTACGGAGGAACAAGGGCATGTGGGGAAATACAGAGATAGGTATGGTGATCCATGGAGGGATCAGGGCGCGCTACTTATGTTTTTACTTATACATCTGTCTTTACCGTTAGTTTAGTTTTGAGTTAAGAAGTAAGAGAAAGAGCCTGAGCAAAGTGCAAGCGGTGGAAGTTACATTTTCATATCCTTCCTAAAAAAGTGCCTAAGCTCCAAGTGAATTCTCACACTCTATCGTCTACCACTGTGCGACCCGACCGTGCCCACCTTGACACTGCTACGCTCAGTGAGAAGATAGGATTGGATACTAGTGGTAGGGTCCTTCTCTGCGGGGCCGAAAGTTAAGTTCTGTCAATGTCGGCTTTGTGCTTGAAGTTTCACTTTTCACGAGAGCACTGGAAATACTACACAACTGATGAAAAATACCTCACCTTGAGTCGCCTTGCGATGCCCCGCGGCTGTATCGAACTCTGCTGGCATCATGAGGGGCAGTGTTTGATGTTGCTAGGTTTGCGGCTACTTTATGGCGCAAGAGAGCGCTGCGTTTTCTGCAAGGCTTAAGGTTCACATCCTAAGCGTGGGCTACGTAAGGACCTATAAGCCACTCCCTGATATGGGGAGAATGTCCTACTACCATACTCGCGATGTCGAAGCGTTTTTAAAAAAGACTGCTATTGCATACCGCCAAAATTTAATACTTTTTCTCGAATTTAGGTGTATGCAATAGCAGTCTTTTTTAAAAACGCTTCAACATCGCGAGTACTAGAAAGTGTTAGATGCAAAGACCGTTTAGGATAACATTGGCGGATGCTCAAGCATAGTGGTTCCCCGAGTCTAACTTGGCTGAGTATCACGGATCCAGAGGACGTGAGGTGTGGGGAAGGAACCTCGTCACTTTTCATCGCTCACGCGGCTCGACTAGATTGCTTCCCGGTACAGTACCGGTGCCGTAGGAACTCGGATATCAGAAAAATGTGCTATGATAGGACGTTGGAATTCCCCTTCTCAGCCACGCGAGGGGAAAACACCGCAAACTCAGCCCGAGTTGAGACAAAACAAAAGGAATATAGCCTACGCGGCGCCTTACTGGGAGAGGCAATTACAACGTCCTAGCACATTTTTCTTCTATTCGGCAATGGCTGCATATTTCTTGGCTACTAGGCGAAGCTGACGTTCCAACTGTCAGGCAGGACCGACACCCTCCGCCATATGGTGCTAGAAAATGAGTATCTGCTCAAAGTGCTGCTAGCCTTGAGCTTTTTTTGAGCTTGTCAATCACACGAGCGGAATCGTCTCGTGTCTAAAGCTAATTGGTAAGCTGATGGCTGCTGACGCTGTCTTTTTTTAATTAGTTGGGAACATTTTGAAGAATTCGAAATCCCGTCATGTTCAAGCTGCTGGAAAAGAAAGCGTAGTACAAACAGTATTAACACTACACAAGATATATCTATTTGGCAACACTTCACTTAGTGGGAAAGTCACTTTTTTTGGTTCTTTTCTCAGTTAGTTAGGGTATTCAGAAGTCCCCCTTTGAAGTATTTTCAAGTAGGATAAGCTTAGACTTATGCAAGTGCTCGGTATCTTTTGCGAGTACGCAGGTATGTATGGTGGCTATTGGTAGGCGGTCTCAAAATTAGATTCTTAAGGCAAGAGTGTCGCAAGGTTTTTGCTGACCCAGGATGGCTGGATGATCGAGTGCTTGTGAAACGTCAAAGCCTTATCCCACTTGAGGTCTTAAAATCCTGGGAATCCCCTGAAGTTCCTTGATGCAACATTTCTAATTACACTACCGGTGCTGATCGAAAGCGTTTCAAGCAACATGGCACAAAAATCATCGCAAAACCTAAGCATCACCGACAATATCAATTCTTTCAATAATGTCATCAACGTCAACACAGGGATATCCGATGAGGATAATCAGATCCGGGAGTGGCTATCGCCTCTTAAGCTTCAGCAGCGGCACCAAGACGTGCGAGCCGACAGGCTCGATGGCGTGGGGGATTGGTTTCTAGAAACCAGCGAGTTTCGGAAGTGGAGTAATGGAGAGGATGGATCCCTTGAGCGGGTGTTATTTTGTTCCGGGGGTCCAGGTGTGGGAAAGACATATCTGTGGTAATAACACCCTCTTTTGGAAAGGAAAAGAAAGCAGATGTCACTGACGAGTGTAAAATATTAGCTCCCTAGTGATTGACAGCTTATGTGACCAGGCTGGGGAAAAGAATCTGGCCGTCGCTTGGCTGTATTGCGATTTCCATGCCCACCAAGAGCAGTCAGCAACGGCCATGCTAGGCGCCATCCTAAAGCAGCTTGTGAGCATGGGAGAGATGTCGGAGAACATACAACAGGCGTTTCGAAAACGGTTTTCTGACCGAGGCCTACGGGTACCCGATGTTGTGGGAATGCTAAAGATGACCATCGCGTTGCTCCCCGCAGTATATATATGTGTCGACGCCTTGGATGAATCTACTCTGAAGAGTCGACGGGAGCTGCTGGAGTCGCTGCGAGATATTGTTCGGGAGTCGCCAAGTACGCGGGTGTTATTTACGGGGAGACCCCATGTCGAGAAGGAAGTGAGGAAATATTTCACTGGGGTCATTACAATACCTGTCAGTCCGACTGAAGGTGACGTTAAAGCATATTTAGATATGAGGTTGGACAGGGACACGGAGTCCGATGTAATGGACGATGATTTACGGAAGGATATTATAAGAATAATTCCTGAAATGATTTCTGAGGTGTGAGTAGCAATATCAGGCACTTTCACGGTACATGCAAGGACAATTCACTGATACTGGTAGCTAGATTCCTCCTGGTTTCACTAAATATTGACGCAATTCTGGGAGAGGTGACGATCTCTAAGAGAAGAAAAAAGCTGGAGGAGATGACAGAGGGGAAGGGGCTTGGAGATGCGTACTCGGCAACCCTCACCCGGATAAAGTCACAGAATGGTAGCAAATCGAGGCTCGGTATGGAAGCCCTCATGTGGATATCACATTCCGAGCGGCCCTTGAAGGCCCCTGAGCTATGTCAGGCACTGGGGGTGGAGACAGGAGATACAGACCAGAATGCTGGGAACATACCTGCAATAGAAACTGTGCTACGCTGTTCGCTGGGGCTTGTCACGATTGAGGCATCATCATCTACCGTCCGCCTTGTCCACTTCACCCTCCAAGAGCATCTATCCAATGCCTCCTCCCTGTTCTGTAGTCCCCACTCGATGATGGCAGAGGTTTGTTTGACCTTCCTCAACTTTCAGTGGGTCAGGGACCTGTCGACTGTTCCCAATTCGCCACTGGCAGCAGCCCCCTTTGTCGACTATGCCTCTTGTTTTTGGGGAACACATGCAAGAAAAGAGCTCAGCGAGAGGGTGAAATTACTGGCATTGAAACTCCTCGACGGCTACGATAAGCATATATCCTCTAAGCTACTCTTAATTCATGAAAGAGATTGGTGGTGGTGGCGCCGTTCTGAAAAAGAGGGAGGTAATTCCCTTGAGGGATTCACAGGGCTTCACGGTGCAGCCTACCTCGGGATCGTGGAGATAATAGATTCTTTGTTGGAGAGGGAAATGGATCTTAATTCAACCGATGTCAAGGGAAATACGGCATTTTCCTGGGCTGCTAGAAAGGGGCGTGATGATACGGTAAGGATGCTACTAGCACGACGGGGTGTTGATCCCAATACGACGGACGTAGACGGTCGAACACCCCTCTTATGGGCTGCCCAGTGTGGGCATGAGGGCGTGGTGAAGATGCTGCTGGAGCGAGTGGACGTCAACCCCAATAAGGCGGATGATGATGGTGAAACGCCACTCTTCGTTGCCGCCCGGGAAGGCCGTGAGGGAGTCGTTAAGATGCTGCTGGAGCGGAACGATATCAACCCCGATCAGGCGGATGGTGATGGTGAAACAGCACTCTCCGGAGCCGCCTGGGATGGCCATGAGGGAGTCGTTAAGATGCTGCTGGAGCGGAACGATATCAACCCTAATACTGCAGATAAACGTGGCCGGACGCCGCTCTTCGGAGCCGCCTGGGAGGGACACGAGGGAGTCGTTAGGACGCTGCTGGAACGGAATGATATCAACCCTAACACCGCGGATAAATGTGGCCAGACGCCGCTCTCCAGAGCTGTCTGGAAGGGCCATGAGGGAGTCGTTAAGATGCTACTGGAGCGGAACAATGTCAACCCTAACACTGCGAATAACTATGGCCAAACGCCACTCTTCCTAGCCGCCTGGGAAGGACATGAGGGTGTCATGAAAATGCTGCTGGAACGGAATGATATCAACCCCGATAAGGCGGATAATGACGGTGAAACACTACTCTCGAGAGTCGCCCGGGAGGGCGATGAGGGAGTCGTCAAGATGCTACTGGAGCGGGACAATGTCAACCCTAACACTGCGAATAACTATGGCCAAACGCCACTCTTCCTAGCCGCCTGGGAAGGGAATGAGGGAGTCGTGAAAATGCTGCTGGAGCGGAATGATATCAATCCCAATACTGCGGGTCATGATGGTGGAACACCACTCCTCAGCGCTGCCTGGCAGGGCCATGAAGGGGTCGTGGAGATGGTGCCGGGACGAGCGGATGTCAACCCCAATGCTGGCCAAACGCCACTCTATAGAGCCGCCTTGGAGGGCCATGTGGGAGTCGTTAAGATGCTGCTGGAGCGGAACGATGTCAACCCTAACACTGCGAATAACTATGGCCAAACGCCACTCTTCCGAGCCGCCTGGGAGGGCCATGAGGGGATCGTTATGCTACTGCTGGAGCGGAGTGATGTCAACCCTCGCACTCCAGATGTATATGGTCGAATACCACTCTTCATAGCCGCTCTGAAAGGACGTGAGGGAGTCGTGAAGATGCTGCTGGAGCGAGGGGATGTCAATCCCGATACTGCCGGTGATGACGGTGAAACACCACTCTTCAGAGCTGCCTGGGAGGGCCACGAGGGAGTCGTTAGGCTGCTGCTCGAGCGGAACGATGTCAATCCTAGCACTGCGGTTGGACGTGGCCGAACCCCACTTGTTATAGCTGCTCGGAAAGGACATGAGGGAGTCGTGAAGATGCTGTTGGAACAAGGGGATGTCAACTCTGGCATAATAAGACTTGCCCGCGAAACAGCACTTGAGCGTGGACATGATGCCATTGTGAAATTACTATCCGAGCATAGAAATTTGGTTCCCCCATTAAATGGCGACGAATCTACAGCATCTTCCTCACCTAAGCCGTCCGACCTAGACCAGCGCCCCTCCAAAAGGATTCGCAGGTCTTGAGTTTTTGATCAAGGCTAAAGTTCAGCGCCCGTCTTGAATTTCCGTATAATCCACCCCAGCCTACCGCCTAGTTAACCTCTTAACGCCCCTACCAGGCACCCTCCACCTTACTCCGTTTGTTGATTTACTAATATCATCTGCTTTCTTTCCCTTTTCTTTTCCCCTTCTTTCCGGTTCTTTCCCTTTTTGGTCCGCTTGCGGCTCCGCTATCTCCCCAGAAAAGCTGTTGGACAATTTCCCGTGGGCTTTAATCGTGCAATGTGCGGTGGGAGTGACTGGGGATGAATTAGTATGGTTTCTTTTCTTGATTTGCGCAGTCATTAAATTTGACTACGATAGCGCTAGCATTGTATCATACCTTTTTTCGCTTTACTTTTTTTCTATAGACTGTAGTTTCTCCTGTTGAGTGTCGTAGGGCACGGGCAACCACCCTCATTGCGTCGGGTTGTGGAGAACGTATCATAGGGCTTTGAAAGGAGTATCAAAATCAGAGGTAAAGGATGGGTATAGGGATGGGTTGGTAAAAGGAAGGGCACTAGATGAAGAAGAAGAACGAATTGAAGGGTCAAGTTACTGCACATAGTGGAGAGCAGATGCGTACTCCTGGTGACGGCGAGTGAGATTTCGAAAGGTGGAGGAATGTGAAAGGAAGAAAGGAGAAAATGATACCAAATACGAGTAATAAGGCCAACTCCGGGGAGAGAAATCTAGTGACCTGCCAATCCGAGGGAATCATTACGAATCATTATGAATCTGTCCTCTACTTAGTAGTAGCAATAGAATTGAGGGTAGCGAGTGTGCTTCTCCTCTAACAATATTGGCCCTCCTCAGGTGGGTTACTGTGGGGGACGAGGTGGAGCGAAGAATTGAGAGGACCTATGTGTGAGTATCCGTGACGGAAATCATGGATTATCACCATCACAGGTTGTGGTCGCTGACTAGCCAAGCTACGAAAGTTAGGTCAGGCACTCGCCTGACGATATAACGCTCAAAGGAAACCAAGTTAAAGTCTAGACCCACAAGTCTGACTAAACATAGTAATCAGGCTATGAGCCGCTGGACTCCCAGATACCCGATGTTTCTAGCGCGGCCCTGTAGAGCAAGGTACCTATTACTCCGAAACTCTTTCGAAAATACTAGATACCGAAGTAGTGAGGATAATGAGGCCATACCTTATTTGAAAACTATGGGTTCTCCTCTAACGCTTTGAAAAAATTTTTAACCAATTACCGGCAATGCGCGGCCCACGGGGTGTTTTCTATTATGCTCTTTCAGCGATTGTAGATGTTACAGGACCGGGCGTGATATTCGGGCCTCCCAGGCCTATTCTCTGAGTGATTTATATGGGGGCCTCTGTGATACTTGCGCGCAGAGGTCTTATTAGTGCATTCTCCTCCATATAGAAGATATCCCAGACAGCCTCAACTAAGTGTTAGCAGTCCTGTAAGGCAGAAATTTATCCCATCGTCAGAGGCTCGACCAAGGTAGCACAAGTACTGCAGAATACAAACAACCTTGTACTGTACGATACAATACCTGTGCTACAAGATCAGGGCGCAACCCTGGAATCCAAGTGGACATTCTTACCCCGCCTCAACGGCAGGCTGAGCTTATCATCAGCCTGTTATGAACCCGAACTCATTTCACTCATGTCGTGCAGAATAATCTGAGGCTCAATCCAATCGATAAATAACGGCATCCCAGCCAGCCGAGGCCGGGAAACCCTAGAAAAAGTAAGATAAAACGAGCAATCATGTCTCAGCTGAGGCTCCTTGAGGACGCATTTCGTGAGGTATGATCAATGCTTTTTGAGTTTTCCTCCAAGTAAATGATAACAAAGGGGTTAATTTGGGGTAGTTTCTTAACGTTGCCGAGAAGCAAGAGATCCCCGCTGTGATACAAATTAGGGAAATCTCCACTACTCTGAACATAATCGGTGAGGCGACGTGGAAAGCGTCTGTTCACTGCGACCAAGGCCGTTTCGTCAAGACAGTTGAAGTAAAAAATCCGTTCAATGCCAACGATGAAGAGAATCTTGAATGGTATCTTGAGGAGTTTGCGACAACCTCACCCTTTTCGCAAGCGAGAGCCCGCGACGTATCTTCCAGTCTGAAGAATTATGCCACCGGGCTGATAAAGGGGTTTGAATTGGAAGAAGTCGTCGACCACATACAGGAGCAAAATGCTGGGGAGGCGGAGGCAGGAATCACGTTCTTTCTTGATGTGGAGACTCTACCTTCACAGTTGGCCGAGTCATCTTTGCATATTATACATTGGGAAATACTCGAAAACCTTGCTCTTTGGCCCCTGGAAATAAAGGGACGGATAGTGGTTCGCAGGAAGGTCGCAGATTTTGAGTTGAGGCAGTCTCCTCCGGCGGATGTCATAAACGGGGGTTTCAACATACTGCTTGTGGTGGCAAGGAACCTAAGCAGAGGTGAGGATGAGGTAGGCCATACCCTCGTTGCGGCAGAGCTAGTTAAAGTCCTAGTGGACCTCCCGGACGAAACGCCCGTTGATCTAGATATCGTAAGACCGGGCACATGGGAGACGCTCAAGGCAAACCTGGAGGCGAGGCCGAGGGGTTACTACCGATTGGTTCATTTTGATATGCCCGGAAGGGTGCGAGTGGACAAAGTGGCAGGAGAGAAAGCGTTTGTATTTTCACAGAAAAAGAAGGGCGTTGATGCGACTGTTCTAACAGTGCGTTAACAGATCTTCTTTATGTTTTGTCTCCGATAAGGATCCCGCAAAGGTAACTTGGAAGTCTGCTTCTGATGTCGCCGACCTACTCTGTCTGCACAATGTGACCTCCGTCATATTGAATGCTTCCAACTCGACCGACCCCAACGAAGAGAGTCTTGCACTCAAACTCATCAATCGTGGGGTTTCTGCAGTTGTGGCTATATCTTATCAATCCACGGCCAGTGCTGCGGGGTCTTTTATGACGGGGTTCTACCGCTCACTTTTAATCGACACATCCAGCTTCGCCGTGGCAGCACATGCCGGACGGGCAAAAATGATGGAGCAGAAAATGAGAGATTCTTCTTGTGGAAATCGGGTGCCAGTAGAGGATCATATCATCCCGATCTTTTATCAGCGCGGAGAACTGGCCGCTATTGATTGGAGCGTCATGAAAAAGCCGAACATGATTTTGGTGGCGAATGAGCTCAAAGCTCCCATGGATCTGATGGGCAGAGAATTGGACATCTTGAGACTGGAGACACAGCTTCTTTGTGGGGATGGCGTCGCTGTAGTTACAGGGAGGAGAAGGGTTGGTAAGAAGAAAAACGCAACTATACTCTCCAGTGAAAAGCATACTGACTGGCAGTGATGATTGGCAGGGAAAACCGCTTTCCTTAAACACTTGTGTTGGTGGTGGAATATTACTAGGTTTGTTGACCATAGTCAGTATATAGATCTTGAAGCAACACAGGATACCCTCAGCGAAATTTTGCTCTTAATCTATCGGGAGGTCATTGGCATGCCAACAATACTGGAGATGGAAATGGTAATGGTTCCGGACGCTCGCGCAACTGACGTGTATTGGCAGCTGGTAAACTGGTTGCAGTTGAACCACTATGTGATCGTTTTCGATGGTGTCGAACACTGGAAGCCGGAGATTCCCGGAAAGGTTCAACCCGCCGACCTTACCGGGCCGGTCTTTTGGAAAGCTGAGCGACGCGCTCTAGAGAGGTTTTTAAAAGATGTTAGTGGTGGGGAAACGATTGTGATTGTCACAGCAGAGCTTAATTCACCTTGGGTGGATATTAGCCCGTACATCCTGGAGGGATTGCCACCGTGAGTTGTCCTGCGCCATGGGTGTACAAGGGCAAGTTATTGAAACATTATATCTAGATATGATATGGCGTCGCTACTACCGATTGAATTAGAAAAATCCAATGAAGGAAAGGTTCTTGGGCCAAGTGCTGACTTCATGGAATTTTATACTAAGCTTGTTGAGCTCTGCGACGGCCTTCCCGGGGCCGTTGCGGAACTCCCCTGTAAGCTCCCCCTCGGTATTGAGGAAAATGCCCCGGAAGGAGTATACTGCCGAAGCCTCCTGGCGGCTCCCGCGGCTGCAGGCCGATACAACCAAGATTGCTCGAAGGCCGAATTTGTTCAGTCTCTGATCCCTCCCAATTCGGATGACGCTCCCCATTCTGATCTAAATCGTTTGATATATATCATTGCTCCATTCTGGGGGCGGATCCCAAAAAACGTCGATGACTACCTCATTTATATCTGTTTCAATGGATACTTTAATCATGATGACGCTGACACCCTTTGCATACCAATACGGAGGTTTGACGCAGGGAATCCCCGTGATCTGAGCCTGGAGGAGAGGAAGGAGGCAAAAGGACTTCTTGCCCGCTCCAAGCTACGCTCCGAGTACTACCGCATAATTTCCTCCCTACAGACGAAAGACTATCTCACGAGGGACAAATCCAAGCCGGACCAATATTATAGAGTCAACCCGGTTTTGACGCTTGCACTTCGTGGAGTGATGTTTGGTGATGGACATCTGAGTACTGTGGTACATGCGAGTGGGTGTCTCGCTGCATTCTTGGACTATTACAAAACACAAACTCTCGAAGATGATTGGGATAGTCGTATCCAGTTCGAGAAGACAAACATTTACTCCATCATGATAACCCTCTCATGCCTCCCGCCAACACTGGGCGGACTCTCACTATTACCCGTTAGGCCTATGCTATCCCTGATATCGATGCATCAGGCCGAGCGCGGTGGGAGCGACTGCCATGTCCTAGAGGTTATCTCTAAGATGCTGATTAAAACATTCGACACATTCCTAGCGACAGAGAAGGATATCCCTTTGGAAGCCGCTTTCCCAGCTTACAAACTCGTCTTCCACTGCTCCAACTACCTCTGCTTCAGATACAGGAATCCGAAGGGCGCGACAAAGGAATTCATCGAACAAGTCAACAAATCCAACGAGTACTCCAAGCTTTCCGAAACTTTACCGGAAGGTGTCCGCGAACATTTGCTCATTGCGAACTTCATGGCCGCCACAATGAGCGCACAAGCTGTGAACACGCGCAAAGGGCTTCTTCCGGGAGCCTTTGTGCACGAAATCCTGGGGGATGTATCTGGAACTAACTATGAAGTGCATAAGCTCCTCGAGCCAGATCCTAAGGCCGACCTCCAAGCCGAGGGTAACAGCGACCCAGCGCAGGATTTCAGGAGATTGCAACGCTTGCGCGCACTTTCACTCGAGTTCGATACCAAAGATTCTCGCGGTTGGTCTGGTGAAATTGAGAAAGCCAAAGTGCAGCAATCAATAAAAGAGATCTGCGATGAGCTCCGGGAATCAGCAGCGAGGCTGCGAATGGACCTTACCTATATCGACGGCTGGCTAGCCCTGCACGAAGCAAGAGCCGGCGTCATTACCCCCATCGAGACACTGAGCAAGCTAGGCAAAGCCGAAGCGAACGATCCATCGAAACACCTCCCCGGGTCCGCGATTATGGAAGCCGAGATGAAGAAAACTTGTGGTGACATTGCCAGCGCGAAGGAAATACTGCTCGCCGCGCTGGAGTATTCTCAGGAAAGAGGGTCCGCACAGGGGGAATTCCTGTGCCACGGTCGATTGCAAGAGATCGCCTACCTTACCGGCCAATGGGGTGACGCAATCGCACACAATCAACAGATGGTAAACCTGGTGGATCTGGTTCATAGCAGCGGTACCGAGGAAAAGCGAAGAG
The DNA here is from genome assembly GCA_003521225.1 of Tuber microsphaerosporum. NCBI lineage: Eukaryota > Fungi > Ascomycota > Pezizomycetes > Pezizales > Tuberaceae > Tuber > Tuber microsphaerosporum. The sequence goes on from QOVD01009783.1 coordinate 16,762, forward strand.
CAGACAAAGCCGTATTGGCGGCCCATTCTGGGCTCGCACATATCCACCTCCGGCAGTGGGACGAAGCCATTGAATGTGTTTTGTACGCAATACGCATTTGTCAGGAAACACCCGTCGACAACCCGAATACATTCCTCCTTGATAGAGTCCAGGCTGAACAGCTAATCGTCCTAAGGTACCTCCGGTACCACCGCCCAGCCCATAAGGACCTTCCTTCTTCAGCGGAGATTAGACGGCAACAACTTGCCCTCCAACGAAAGCTTGATCTCGTGACGGCAGAGAAGATGGACGATCCGGCGGTGAGACGGACGGAGGAGATTAAGACGCAGCTCAGCCTTACCATAACGATGAGCCCCAAGGCGCAATGGGCTGCTAAGAGGGAAATGCGGCATAGCGATGTGCCAACGTGCGACGGCATGCCGCCGGACACAAAGAATTGGAGTGTCAAGGAGTGGTGGGAGGATACAGAGGAGGATATGGAAGCATTAGCGCTGGTGAAGGAGTATCATAGTTCCTTCCAGTACGATCCTGAGTCTGCGCTATTTGGCATTAGTTTGGATGAATCGAGAGCATTGGAAGGGCTGTTACCTGGGAATTAAGTTGAGATCGAATTGAAGGAGGAGGATTTTCAGAGCTGTGAAAGTTTTTTAGTTTTTTTTTATTAGCCAGATAAAATATCAGGAGGACCTTCCTTTCACTGCCATATGAAAACCACAGCGAGCTCCATAGTCGTATTGATATCCTGACCCAATGTCAGTAGCTCAATCATGACCTTCAGGAGATAAAATTTTGCTGACACTATGACACCTACTATAATATTATACATATTTTGTCCACCCAATCCCCCTAGACCACGTAGATCGGGAACCAGAGACCGGCACCATATACGTGCCTTTCTGCACAGCACCCGCACCTCAAGTCCCCAACTCAAAGATCCAAACCCAACCATTAAAACCTACCCTCTGTTACCCCGCCCGAGTGACACCCGGTGAACCTCTACACCAACCCACTCACTCACACCAACTTACCTCTCGCGAATCCACAGGTTCTCCCCCAATCATATAAGCGTGGGCCCTGCATTTCTGCCGAAAATCCCATTCTAGCAGGGTACAAGTGTTCGCTACAAGCTGTGATGCATACATCTTTGCACTTGCACACATATCGCACGAGACCTCAGCGCAAAAAATAACTTAGAAAGTAAGAAGAAAAAATAGCCGGCGCCATCCGGGTGGGATTGTGCATTAGTGCATCGCTCGATCCTACTGCACTCAACACTAGCTTGCCATTCGATTGATGGAGTGGGTTGTTGAGCTTAGTGCGGTGATGAATTGGAGTCTTTGAAGGCTTGAGGGGCTGGAGGAGGCGTTTTTTTCCTTGTTTTTCTTCTGTTTTCTTTCTGGTCTGGTATGTCTTATGACAGTGAGGGGACCAATGGTTTTCTGAATTTCTCGGTCAGGAACGGTAGGCTAAGGGTGGGACGTAAGGTAAGTACGGTTTCCTGATGAACCTTACACTAGGGGTATTCAAAGTTAAAAACAAGAACTTTCAGCGAAAGTAAGAGGCAGATCCTGCATTAGGGTACTTTACAGAGTTATCCAATAGTGTTGACCGAAATTAAGTAACATATTTGAGGCTCATAAAAAACACTGAGTTACTCAAGCACAAATTAAGTAGGATACTTGAAATGCACACAAGAGCAGCCACACCTTGTCAACTACCATATATTTTTATCAATTATCAGCAACAGGTGAAAAGTAGGACAAACTTTTAATAGCAAAAATGGAAGAAAAAAATATTTTGTAGAATAACCACTTAGCAAACCAAAAATAGAAAAATATTTGATATAGCCATTGTGGAAGCAGTTGCTGGCAAGCGTTCTGAGTCTTCCTTGGTGCACTCGTGCTGAGAATAAGTCCTCAGACAACGGGCACAACTATGACCCCCCACCAATTTCAGCCCTCATCATAACCATAATAGCAATCACAATGATCACAACCACAACTGTAATAACTATTAAGACTAAGGCTCGTATATATGAGCCACTCCCTATCTAAGACCATGGGATCTAGTAATAGGACCTTTCATTTTGATTATGACATTGGTTTGAGCCATTGTGGTATGTGAGAATTGAGCATTATGGGGAATTGTGGTTGCTTCTGTTGTCTACAGATATAGGTACAAGTGCCATGGGTAAAGTTCGCGTACGGGGCAGGGTTTATTTTGCGGGTTAACCTGAATTAACTGTTCGTAAACTTTATTTTTATTTTTATTTTTATTTTTATTTTTATTTTTAAAGTCTTTTCGTATTAATCTACACTACTCCTAGACTAAATAACTAAACGGTTTTCTGTGGGCTTTTAGCCTCGTCTGCCGTATTCTAGTACCAATCCCGGCATTTACCCGAAAGTTCCCCAAGTGCTACTAAAAACTTACAAGCTCCCAGCGCTCACTTGGAAATTCCTCCCAGGTATAACCAAAATCATACCATAATCCCCCAGCCTACTTCCTTCCACTTTCCAGTCGGAGGTGCCCACATGCCATTGACCCCTTTCACCGGGCCACTACCCCACTTGCCTTACTCACTTCCGTTTTCGGCCAGCTCCCTCAAAGAAATAAACCACCTCCACCCTAAAACACTTGCCACCTCTGACGGATACCACCTCGGTAGCCACCGCCCGCTCCCCAAAAAAAATAATCCAAAACTACCACTTGCAGGTTCGGCGCCAAGGGTTATGCCACTTGCAATGGGTGACATCGCCCTTCCCCATTCCCGTTTCATCCCGCCTAACCGATCATAAGTCAATCCTTTTCCTTAGACGTGCCTGGCCTAGCGTTCTCTCCTTTCTCCATCACCTGGAGCCCCATTGCCTTACTAGGGTCAGCCACAGCATCAGCCACAGCCTTCGGCTCTTGCGCCACGCTGGACGAAGCCACTCCCACCCCAATCCTTAACCCTGTGGCTAAACAGCCACCCCCTCTTTTTCCAACCCGCGAGAAGAAACTGACCCTGCTAAAGGCCCCCTCAACTCTCCTCGGCTACCCCTACTGTAGCCCCGTCAGCCTAATGAAAAACCAACAAAAGAATGATGTAGAAATTTATCCTATCCAACCTGACCGGATAATTTTCCACAAAGTCCAGATGGAAAATGACTTTAATCAAATTCCATAAAGCCCCAAAACCGCATAGCGAACAAAGTTCTGCTTCACTCCTATCCAACCTGACCAGGGTTACTTGAACAACGTAAGAAGCCATCAGTAAAGGGTTCAAGATGTGTCTAAGTCGTCAACAACTAACCAGCCCGCTGCTGAAGTTAGTCTCCTAAGCCGTCTACACTACGCCAGCCTGCTGCTGAAACATAGCTCATAGCTTGTAGCAAAGACATGAAGCCATCGTGAGATGACCATCAGGGAGACTGATAGGCCAATCCACCAAATATGACACGTCACATAAGTTTAGGAAAGGGTTGTAGGAGCAAACGAGTCTGAACTGTTTGTAAACCTTTTTTTTTTTTTTTTATATCAAACTTTTCGGTATATTAACTACATAAACATGTATCGGCTAATAACACAAATCGGGCTTTTCATAGCATTTAGTCTGTTTGCCCATTTCAAATATCCACCTTCCGGCTCCACTATTGTCGGGTTCACTGTTTCCAACTCTCTGACGTCTCGCCCCCTTGCACCACTAGAACTAGAGGGTGTACAAAAGACGCCGGTAACTTTTAGTACCAAAGCCTACACAAGGGCGTATAGCGCTTGCAGTACAATGGTCATCTATCGGGAGGATAGATCGGAACGGTCGCGTAGCGTATGGCCGCAGCATTATTAAGACCCAACCGCTTCACCTTCCAGCTTTCCCATCCCCACTCGGATGCCTAAACCTCACACGCCCCAAAACTAACTCTTTCTGTTCCAATGTGTTTGTCGAGTTCATATGGATTCGCGTCGTCAAAACTGACCAGTTCGTCCCCGGTCTCCCAACACAACACAACAAAGCCCAAACCCACCCTCTCATCACCTCCGAGGAGGCAAAATACTTAACCAAAGCTCGTACGGCTCCATGATCTATGACTCTTACAATGGGAGCCATCTACCATCACCATTGTAGCATCGGAGACTAGAAAAGTCCTACTCCTAGGCCCTTTTCACTCCAAGAATCGCCTTTCTCTGTCACTACCCCGCACTTGAAGCCATCGTGACCAGGCAAAAAGTGGACCACACCACCCAAATTGTCAAAATGTGACACGTCACCCGGAGGTTTAGTTTCAAAAATGTTCGTAAACTTTATCCCTGGCACTTGTAAGAGTTATCCGAACATGAGACAACGGTTATTTGTCTGTGCGTCGTATATTAAGAATGTCTCATGTTCGGATACTTCTTACCTATATCTGTAAGGACTTATTCTTGCCTTGAGTACCCAGCTAACATCTTTTACTCTTACCTGTTACAGACCTCAAAACCTCCGTAACAGGAGTATCGTAGGGTAAGGTAAAGTAATGGTAAATTAACTCTTTCTAGGTGTGCCAAGCTTACATGAAACAGTGGGGTAAGCTAATTTTTGTATTCATTTTTGACTTTGAATACCCCTACTATGTTATTGATTTTAGGGGGTGTATCCTACCAGTGTGGTTCTTGCCTAAGGGGATGAGTACCTGAAGACAGGTTGCTGCGAATTTGTACAAGTATGGGCGCTCGGACACTCCTGGATTTTTTTTTTGCAATGTATTTTGCCAACCTCTGTTTAGGGATACCTACCGATATTGCCTGGGACAAGTGTTGCCCTTGGCTGAAGCTACCGATATGCTTTGCGTATTGGCTTACAGGGGGGGCGAAAATAATATTATTATGGCTTTCTCTGCTCGAGCAGATACTGTAGAGACGGTACTGGGACAAGTATGATGGTGAGCGAAAGAGAGAGAAAGTAATCAACTATCGTGCCAAGACATCTTGACTTATTTATGTAAGGGAAAAACAGAAAAGAAAAAAAAGCCACCGGGCCTATCAGGAGTCTAAAAGGGCAAGCGTCGCAGAAACAGTTGCGTTATCACAACACACCCCGAGACTTGGCTTGAGTGAATTCCGTGTTTTCGTTGTTTATGTTGGCTTGGATCGAATTGAATTGAGGTTCGAAGGTGACATGTCCCGGAGGAATCGGGGGTCTAGGCTAGTATGATACAGTGTGTCGTGGCTTGTGAGAAGCGTTTTTGCCTGGACGGTGTTCTAGGTTGGTGATTTAGTCTATCAAGTGGTGATGGAATCGGTCGCTCGGGGTGAGAGAGCGAACGGGGGGCGAGAGTCGCCTCATAGTCGCTTTAGCCAAGCAAAGGTTAGTATTATCAATCCCGAAAAGGTTGTCAATGCTGAAACTTCTCCACCCTAATCGCAATTTCCCACAACCCACTTTTAGCTGTGGGCCTTACCTCTCTCAGTTAGGGAGCCAATACCAAGCCCTTTAGTGGCGGCAAGAGAAGAAAAAAATTGAGGGTATTGGAGAACTGATAAACTGATGACTTTTCTGGAATTGATAATAGGAGTTAAGTGCGAGTGCTTTGTTGTGATTGCTATACTGGCTGACTAGCGCTCTCCTAAACCAACCCTCGTGATTCTTGCCTAACCCGCCGGGGGCTTCAAAGTCTAGGGCACAGTTCCGGTCGTACCTTGCGCAACCGAGCACAACCCAACCAAATGCACACACCCTTTGAATACACGGTTCGCTACCGACCTGTCGAATCTTAGCAATCCTAACCTGTAGGCTAATCAGTGGGACTGGGTACGAGTACGAGTATGGGTGTTCCGCGATTTTACATTTCTGGACTCTCGCTTTGGTTTCTGGGGTGAAAGTTGGCTAAGATAGAGACACCATTTGCTTAGGAATAGCGACCAGAGCTGGACTGAATGGATTTCTACCCCATTCTTCCTCCGGGCTAGAATCTCTGAGATTCTTGAGAATGCAGTACCGTTTTTGGGGAGGTGTTGCTGGATTGGAGAAACCCCCGGACTGTTCTGAACTTCAAAATTTACTCTACTCGTAAACAACCCGAATCGTGCCCTGGAAGAGCCTCGGTATGATACAGCGCAAGTGCACTTTACACATCGTTTTACCTTGCACTGTAGCTTACCAAATTCAATTAATTGTACTAGTATTCCAGTGTGACTATATGGCGTGTCGATCCTAACTTAACTTCCGGTTTCTAACCGAGGCTGAGACTTCTCGTACCAGCAAAAGTACTCGTATTCACCGTTCTGTACGTAGGATACTCTGGTGGCTTTTTTTTTCCACTTCAGCTCTTTGCTTCTTCTCACGAAGTTTGTGCTACGGCGCTAGTGCTCGCGAATTCATCTGTCTGATACCCGAAAACCTTAATGCCAAGATCCACCAATGAGAAGAAGATCCATGGCGCCAAGGTGCCCAGATCTTTGAAATTAGCGAGCACCGGCACAAGGCGGATGCAATGTCGTTATCTTGCACAAATATTTCTTTTGGGGGCTGTTGACATGGCTAGCACCATTTAAGGACTCTAGGAGTAAAAGCAAAAAATAAGGTTAAAGACTCAGTGGCCTCGCTCTAGTGACAACGGCAATCCCAGAGTTAGAAATGGCACTGGCCTATCAGAGCCACGGAAGCATGGGTTAGGTTAGGGTTTCTGGTGAGACTGGCGTGGGATTCTTTACCCACGATCGGCCTGGGCCCGGACTGTTTGGGCTGGGCAAGAGTTTTATTAAGGGCTTTGCGATTTCGCATCTAGAGTCAAATCCTAGCGACCGGGTTGGTCCAGAACTGTGTTTGCCTCACACTGGGCTTTTCGCAAAGTCTCTGCTGTGATACTTGTTGGTATCGTGAGGCGAATCCCTGGCATGGCATGGCATGGCATGGCTTATGTGGCCTCGAAATGGGAAGCGCTTTCGCATAGCCCTTTACCGTACCGTACTTGTTTAATACCGGCGCTGCCGACAATTACTGCTGGAAGGCAGGATAAGTTGTTGTTATTACAGTACAAGTACTGATGTGGCAGAAGAAAGGATTCAACGAGGATGACATGACCATCCCGACGCAGTACTCTAGTGTAGCCCATTTGTTCGGACTATTGGGTTATGCCTTACCACCAGTTTGTGACTTCTTTATTTGGATTGATCCTCTAGACGTGCTCCGGAGAGAGTGAACTCCTGACATGATACCAGCATCTCAGCTGGCACAGTTCCTGGGACAGTACAGTAGCGGTAGTATTACAACGCATTCAATTCTGCATTGCTTACAAGTAATATTTTCGGACCTAAATATTTCATGATGGCATGGCTTTTTTCCCCGTTTCCTAACCTCAGCTTGAAAAAAAACGCGGGAGATCGTCAATTTCCGCGGCTTCTAGATGTGCAGGACGAACCGATGAGTGGACGGGTGGATGGATGTCTGGCTGTGTGCGATATAGATGGCATTGAGCTGGTTTTTCTGGGGAATTCGTTCGATTGGATATCATAAGGGCTCTTGAAATTTACTATTGGATGATCAGCGGAGATCAGTGGGTCAGCCCACGATAATAGTTTGATAGGTCTATACGAAGTACAAGTTACAGGCATATAGAACCCGAACACAGGGATAAAAATTTTGTATGGCAAATTGTCTGTGCGTATCTGACCGCCCATGCAAAATTCGGACTCAAATGTTCGGGTTCTAAATGCCTGTAACTTGTAGAACAGAGAAAGCGAGTTAATGGGATCCAACACATCTAGCGGGTCGATTTTGTGCCGTGTCAGGAAAAAACTAAGCCTTCTCAGGAGTTTTTTTCCCCGAATCCGGAGATTACAGGGCTGGCGGGATACTCGAGTACTTGTAGTAGTGGATTTTAAGAGTGTTTACGATACCTGGTAGTCCAAATGGTACTGTATTTGGAACAATACCACTTGCATGGGTCTGATAAAAATAACCAGTACTTGTAGTGCATCGAAGCATGATACCGTATTTCTGCATGACAAGTTCACAGCAATTTCAATAGGTTAACTCTGGCCTTATCGCACCACGGGTTTAGGAGCACCGCTGGTGTGTGTTTTAGCTAACAGCTTTGGCGAAGACCTATATCATGTAGATGTGGTGCTGGATTTGTGTTAGATGCACTGTTAGAACGTCTACAGTATATTGTAATAGCTACAGTTGAATGAACATTAACACATGCTTGTATCGTACGCCACAATCTAGCTGTAAATTCATGATATCATACAACTTAGTATGTACTCAAAACGATATATCATAGTAGGGTAGAGTGCTGAATGTCCGGTTAAGATAACCTTCCCCTTCTCCCTTGCTCTTCATTCTGGGACCCGAAACCCCCTTTGTGGAGTAACCTAACCATTGATGAGCCCTCGTGTACTACACCGTACCATGATTCCTACCAACGCCTCACTGGGAAACGGTTGATAGTTAGTGTAACCAGCCCCACTTCACACCGCACGGTGCAGTACACCACTAGTACAGCACTCGTATCTCTCAGGTAAAAGTTGGCACCCTTTTTGGGATAGAAACGGCAAAAAGGTCCCGGTTCTTGGCTCGGGCCACAACATCAGAGAAACATCTCGGATATCCGCATTGCAAAGCGGTCTAGTTATCTTTAAGGAAAGTCAAGGTAATCCTGGCCTTTGGCGAATTACATCCACTACTAGTGTGATGGACAATATGTCTTTTTTTCCGGGGTTTCTGACTTTGGGCTGAGTTGGGGCGAGAGATACAGTGCTGCACTGGTACCAGTAGTCCCAGAATACTTTGTTTCGCACCCTAACTCAAAGGCAGCTAGGTGGGGCACCGACCCCCTTGCTTATTTACCGAGGGGATGTTCCCTATGTATTATAGCTGAATGAGTGGGTACCCCGTACCCCGAGATGCTTGTGCGGAGAGGCTTTTTTCTTTTCGCCTACTCGAGTACCGGTAGGGGATGCCAAGAGTATCATACCGGTACTGGAGTAGAACGGTTGGAACCCTGAAGGGGGCAGAATCTTGGCTTAATTGCTGGTGCGGCAATTAATCAGATAATAATTGCAGACATAACAATGACCAATTAGCTGCTGTTGTAACATAATAGATAATATCACAAGGAGTCATGAATGTCAGCACAGCCATCCTCCCGCGACGGTAGAGATCCGTGATCAAGAAATTGCTTGAGGAGTGTTGGAATTAACATTTGAGCCAGGTAATTCTTCTGTCTCCTGGGCTGTACTAGTGCTAGCACAGTAACCCCCAAGCATCTCTCTTTCCCGGAAAAAAAAGCCCATTGAGCTCATAACTGCTATCCGCTGTGTTACATAGAAGAGTCGTGTCACTTTCGGGAATACCGCAGGAGCAATAACTTAAGTTTACGGCGGTGCTATCCCAGGCACGCTCCCCCCTCGTGCTCGTATGGACCGTGCTTGGAAACTCTATCACAGGAAACATGCGAGTACGAGTATATCGGCCTAATGATGTGGTGGCACTTCTCCAAGATCGAGTGCAAAGGGGGGGAGGGAAGAAAGCCGCTAGCCTAGCCCTAGCTATCCAGCACGCATCGCAGGCGAAGAGAAACACCCAAGATTCCTTTTGTCTTCAATTCAACTGCAGTGCACCTGCCAGCGCTCCTCTCCTGTTCTTTCCCTATACTATGATCGTACCACCTCAAACCCGTGCGCTATCACGATCCACAGGCGCCAGGAACAACAAAACCATGTTCGTGTTCCAGGGCCTGCCTAGGAAAGTCAAGGCTAAGTGAGGACAGGAAATGGCCGGGCCGGATCTTGGTATCTTTGGGCTGCCTTCTTTATGTTTGGACAGCACAACTGATAAAGAGGTATTCACCATCCTAAGGAGAGTCACTGGCCAAGTGAGTGAGTGGTCCTGCTCAATGTGACAGAGTAGTACACTAATTCTGAAGAAAAAAAGTAGTTTGACAAGGCTTCTATAAGTATGCCCAACCTTTTTAGATTATTATGAAAGATCCCTTTCTCTCACTTATTACCTCTGGATTAGCTTGGTGGAAGAGAACGGGAAAAGGGTCGGGAGGTGCTCACGTTCGCCATACCAGCAGTTTAATCCCGTCTCTCTCTTGGCACTAATCTTGGTACCTACCATATCACATCGCACCAACGCGTCACCAATCACTCGCACACTTCACTCGAACCCGTAAGTGTTGGCTTTCTTTTTCTTTTCTTTTCCCTTCTCTCCTCCTCACCTTAATCGGTTTTAAAGTATGTTTTTGCTTCTTCTTGCGTCCTCTTCTATACGGTACCTTTTCCTTTTTATAAGAAGGAATTGGCACGATAAAAGGGTGGCTATGCCCAGCACCTTCAATTAAGCTAATTAGGCCCTAATTGAGTGGAAAGTGTGAGTATTCCGTTCAGCAAAGCTTCAATTCCTCATCCCATTCTCAGCGACAATGTACGCCAAATACTCGCTTGCTGCACTCCTCGTGACGACAGCTGATGTTCTCGCCCATCCCGGCGGTCCCAGAATTGCGGGAAGAAGCGGATTCCTCGACCTAGAGGATTTGCAACCCCTCGTCAAGAGAGCACTAGCTCCGGATGGGAGCTGCGGTGGACCGAATGCGTATACTTGCGGCGAGACTGTGAATAGGTGTTGCTCGCAATATGGTATGAACAATATTTTCTTCCCTTCTTGGGACTTATTTATTATTTGCTATGTAAATCGGATAATTGATTGAGCTGGTTGGTTAACGGTATTGTGCAGGATGGTGCGGCGATACCGATCTCCATTGTCAGTCCTCGGAGAATTGCCAGCCTGCTTTCGGCATATGCGTAACCACGCCTACCAACGGAACCGGGGGAGGGCCTGGGCGATGTGGGAGACAGGCCAGCGGCACGCCCTGCCCGACCGGGCAATGTTGCTCTGAAGGCGGTTACTGTGGGAATACAAAAGACCATTGCATGTCCCCACTGTGCCAGCTAGGGTATGGCATCTGCGATGCCGAGTATGTTTCTCCTCCTCCCCTTCCAAATTCAAGCCATTGGGCAGTGTTTTTTGGATGCTGACGAGTTGGATTTAGTACCGTACCAAGCGGCGGGACAACAGAACAGGTTTCACGGCCCCATTTGGGGAATGTGCCATATGGAGATTTTTACGACTGCGTTCGGCCTGGCGAGGTCGCGTTGACTTTCGATGATGGCCCAGGTGTGTACACAGATGCCATGGTCGATCTTCTAAACTCCTATAACGCAAAGGCTACATTCTACATTACCGGTATCAACAACGGAAAGGGTGCAATCGACACTACCGCCGCATGGACGAACGTGATCCGGAAGATGAACACCAACGGTCACCAAATTGCCTCTCACACCTGGTCGCACGCCGATCTCTCGACCCTCACCGAGTCCGTCCGCCGTGGCGAGATGATTAAGCTTGAAATGGCTTTACGAAATATTCTTGGTTTCTTTCCGACGTATATGCGTCCGCCTTATTCGTCCTGCAACGCCGCGTGCGTAGCTACGATGAGTACTCTGGGGTACCATATCACGTACTTTAACCTAGACACGGACGATTACAACCAAGCTACACCCGAGAAGATTCAGGTTGCCATGAATAACTTTGATAATGCGATCAACCCTTCCAATCCTGCTAATGACAAATTCCTTTCAATTGCTCATGATATCCACCAGACTACTGCTCAGATTTTGACCGAACACATGCTCAAGACCTTACAACAGAAGGGATACAAAGCTGTCACTGTAGGAGAGTGTATGGGAGATCCAAAGGAGAATTGGTACCGTGCTGCCGGCCCGGGTCCTAGCTTCACCTCTGAAATTGTTACTCCTACCTCTCACCCCACCACTTCTACAACCAGCTCCACCACCAGTTCCACTTCCACCACCAGCTCCACCTCTACCACCTCTACCACTTCTATCACCTCTACCACCAGCTCCACCTCTAGCTCTTCAAGCTCTTCGAGTTCTGGCCCCACCTCTACCAGCTCCACCTCCAGCTCTTCAAGTTCGAGTTCTTCAAGCTCCTCAAGCTCCAGCTCTAGCTCCACCACTGATTCAACTACCACCACGACATCAACCTCTAGCACCAGTTCCACCAGTTCCACTTCCAATCACCCAAGTACCACCACCCCCCTACCAACCACCTCCAACCCCCCAAGCCCAACTAGCACCTGCGCTTACCTAGTGGGCAGATGGTGCGCAGGGCCCCTCCCAACCTACAGCAATTTCGACGAATGCTGGGCCAGCACAAACAAATGCTGGGAGCAAGGCAGGGACTGCTGGCTCGCAACCGACTCTCTCAACTGTAGATACCTCCAATCTGTGTGCCAAGTCCAGGAAGACCACTGCTTGTCCTGCCAGGGCTCCAGCGCCACGACCTGCGAGTATGTGACTCCGGTTTATCCTAAGCCGACGTAGAGTGGGATAGGAGTGTAATTTACGATATGATAATGACGGGGTTTAATTTCTTGCTTCCTTTTTCTTTTTGATTTATGGTTTTATAGTAGGATTGGACCAGGAATCAGTTGTGGGGTGAGGATGGGGCTGGGCGCCTCGCTGGGGCGTGAAACGTGCCTCTCCTCTCCTCTTCTTCTTTTAATTATTTGCCATGTTTTCCTTGTTGCTAATGAGCGTTATGTCATGGGGCGGTTTGATACACTATTAAGTTAATGATGTGCTATGGAGATTTCTTTTACCAGTAGAGTTAAATCAATGGAATGACTGCGAGCACCTGAACTCAATCTTTCGATAGAAAAGTAGGATACAAAAGCGGGATAGCTGTAGAGCGAAAACATAGCGTCATAGTCGAGAAACGAGCGTTGCGGCGCGGTATCGTGGTCCCTCGGCCTCTCCCCCATTCAGAGGAAAGACAGTCTGAAACCTACAAGCGAGTGATCAGGTATGACGGGTCGTTGTGGAAGCGCAGATCCTACTCATTCGAGCTTAGCTGGCACAGTGTCACATTGTATTTAGCTCGACCAGTAAAACATTTCACACCTATTATCAAAACACCGCCTTACTACATGTATTGTAGAGTGTACTCGAGTACAAATCGCGTATCAGACGATTTCGACAACATCTATTTTCACTTCGCCTACCAGGGCACGTGCACGCGCGTCGCAAATTAGGAGCCAGCCCGATCATCTCCTATTATTATTTTTCCACCCATTATCCAACCTCTCCCCCCGCCAAACGGGAATTAAAGGTACTTCGCTAACCCGCTAATCTTAACTTCCCTTAGATCCACTGCACCAAACAAAATTTAACCAGGTGTAATGAGCCTGAGCAAACCTCGTTCATCCAATTCTTTCCTTCAGAGGTCGTCATTGTGATTTTTCAAGTTTAACGGCCGGGTGGGGGGGGAACCATCATGACGGGGAGAATTCTTATCACTCGGCGGGTTGCGCGTTATTGACTGGCTTGCAGGGGAACGTGCAGGAAAAGGAGAGGGGCTTAAATGAGATACTCGAGTACCGGTAAAAACAAAAGAAAAAAGGAAAGAAAAAGAAAAAGAAAAAAGATTGACGAGGGGGAGTTTGTGGTCGCTGGGGCCGATCATTGTTTTGGGGGTGGTGGCTTGGTGGTGAGCGGAATATAGTTGTTCCGGCCACTGGGATGTTCCGGGTTTGGATGGGGGGAGGGTGCCGGTATGATAATGGGATACTGTGCTGTAGAGCGGTGGGGTGAGGGGATGAGGGGTGGTATTTTATTGGGATACCGTAACTTGCCTTGGGGTGGAATTTATCGTGGATGGATAATGTCTGCGCGGGGAATGGTGATATACTGGGAATTTCGCGATTTCATGTACCGACGCCGGCACAGTATGGAGGTGCCGAATGATTGAGAATGACGCTAGGAAGTTCGGAATTCCTCTCTTCGAATTAAGGGGAGAGAATGGGACCAAAAGGTCCTCTCTCACAGCCCTAGTTGGGACTGGTGGAAAGAGGAACAGACCTTACTGGGAGTGGCGGCTCTCACGCCCTAGCGGGATTCTTTGTTTTTATGGTATCATATTATGATATCATTTGGCTGGGACTTTAGGGGCACCTTAGATTGACTGGGGGTTATGGGGTACGGTAGCCTGTTTGGTGCTTGTATGATATTAGTAAGGTGTGATGGTAACATATTAGTCTTGGGGTTCGGACCTACTTTTTTATGGTTAGCTAAGAAATACCTATGGTTTATGACGGCGAGGTGGTTAGCCAATTTCAATGGAAATGAAGTGAATCCAATCAAAGAACTAAGTTTGCTAGTGTACTTTTTTTGGCCGGCGGCGTAGCTGATACGATATTCCGCCATATCCTTTGCCATTTAGAAGACTAGTGTGATACTCGAGTACTGTAGACCCTATGGGCGGCATATGGCCTGGGAGTTCATTGGGGCTTGAAAGGCTGCATTTGTTTCTCCTCGATGCAAGCGCTCTAAAGCTTTGGGAAGGAATATACAAAGCCCAGCAAGGAGTATCTGAACACGGGGATTACAAATATGTATGGCAGATCGTCTGTGCGGGTCGGAGGGCCTATACTAAATTCAGGCGCGGATGTTTGGGTAATTCTTGCCGGATATCACTTAGGCTCAGTAGCTCAAGTGCGGTTACCGTAAATAGTACACTAGGGAAGCATGAAAAAAAAGAAGGGGGGTCTCTATTTCCTATTGCCTCAGCTAACCTTTGGGGAACATAAGTGATGGATGAAATAAACAGGCTCTAATCCAATACATCTGTTATAATAAAAGAAAACTTATTACTTATGCCTCTTGCTGAATAATAGATAGAAGCTTTGGGTTTCTAGGAGAGCTAGTTGATGCCTTATCCCTAATTTTAGTCAAAGTCAACACCCCCCGTTCGGTATAGTATCGCATTTTTATGCTCGACACTTGTATTAAGACCACAAGGAAGTGGCTATGATTCAACGCTGAGTAGTATTAGAATCTCCAACTTGAAGGTAACTTAAGGTTTTGTAGAGGATGCTATTTTCGTCTTAGGCTTCTAATGCCATATTTACATACATATCAGATGCAACACGGAGCCAAACTCAAGAAGCCGACCCTCAGTGAATGACCAAATTGATATCCTGCCTTATAATCCGATTCCAAGTTTTCCCCTCTCTAAGAAACTTGCCATATCAACGGGGCTGGGCTGAGGGCCCGACTGTGTAGTGGATGGTACTCGTATGCCATAGAAATCACAAATAATTGAGCCATGTGCTAGGAAGTCCAAAATTTGCTTCTCTGGAAAAAAGGGAGAGAAATGCAACAAAGGTGAGCAGTCCAGCCCCTCTGAAAGACATGGTCTCTGAAAGACATGGGAAAGTATCAAGAAAATGTTAGACCTTACGAGAGGGGGTAACTCGGGCGATATAGCGTACGGTTAAATTATCTGGAATTCTACGCCATTGGTACTACGCAGAGCGGCTTAAGTTAAGTGCTGTTTGGCCCGACAAATTTATCTATAAAATTTGGTTTGGTAACCACGGCTCCAAAACTGGCAAATGGGGTGTCCTCAAAACTGCTCAAGGTTTGATACCCTGGCTGATCGAGCACGATTTACATAGGCGATCGGTCTAACCTGGGACTAATTGAAATGTCATATGCGGCTTCAAAGCATTCTTCCAGTTATAATGAGAATGAAGCATTCTACCATGTTACTACAGTATATTCAATGACTTATTGCTCAGCAGCACAGTTTCTAGGGATCACCAAACTATTGACAGGCTTCCTCCGTTGCACTGCAATCCAGTATCCCACAGCCAGTGATCCCACTCTCCCCGGAAACTACAATGTATCCATCCCGAGAAACATCATCCATTACCTACACTCACATGGGCACACACATGCACACACGTGCAGACACCCCTCTGCACCCCCTCTACTAAATAACTCATCTAGCTGACCCCTTGGTAGCTCCTCACCTAATGCTCTATCGGGCAAAACCTTAATATATTGTGTGTAGCTCACACATCTAGAGAATCACCAGGAAAATGGGATATAACTTGATCACAGAGACACAAGCAGGTACAAAAGCCGACCCCTGAATTCTAAATGTTTTGCACCAAAACCAAACCCCGTTCTCCCGGATAATTCGCTGTTCCGGGAAGATTCCTTGGATTTTTGATTTGATTTTGGCTATCTTGGACAGCGAGGTGCGACTGTGCGTGGGTGGCTATCCTCGAGGGGGTGCGAATTATGTGGCCGCGAGTGAGATCCTATGAGTGGAGGCCGGTGTCGCGTAAATTAGTTTTACGAATTGTCTTGGTGTTGTTCTCATCGGCCGTTTCGTTAGTCTCTGCCCCCCGTCTTGAAACATATACTACGGTATATGCTTAATCTTGCTCCAGGAATGCATGCGTGTGCCGCGTGCGCATTCCTGCGCCCCAATGATTTCCTTATGTTTGCTTCTCAATACAGTGCCTCGCTTCCTTCCCTTCTTCTCTCCTTCTTTCCTTACGTCCTCACCCTCCTTCTTCGAAGCTCAGCGGCCATTCAATAAAACTGCGGCCTCGTTCGTTCCACCTAAGTCCATATTATAACGATTAGTGAGGATGGCTAAAGTGAAGAGTGTGCCGGGAAGCCGTAGCATGATTGAATGCACCTTACATTTCGCGCCCTAACACCGAGGAGTAGGAAGGACTTCTGGGAATACAATATGGAGCAAGGACAAGCACCCTTCCTCAAATCCCAATGGCCCCCATACATGTGCTGTACTGTACATACAATCACCCATAATGAAAGCCCCTTGTAACCTGCCGTAGCTGAGAGAAGACAAAATGATAACCAAATTAATAGTCTACCGATACATATAGATACTAGTACACGCCCCGAACCTTCCCACCGTATTCAAGAAGTTTTACTTTTAACCTTCCTAATTCTTGATTTATAGTATCATTCTCTATCATGAGCTTTCCATTTTCCCTCTCCAGATCCTCTCCTAGACGCTTGTGCTCATGCCAGTTAGATATCCAAATCTCTTTTTCACGCCTTTCCTCCTCTGCCGTCTGCTGCGCCTCATTCAGCTCACCCTGGATAACCATGAGGTTCTTCACCTGCATTAGATAAAGGCCCCTCCACCTCCTCTCCCGAGTCCTTCCTAGCTTCACCTGCGCCTCCGCTTGTTCCTGGTTCATTTCAGCAAATTTCAGTTTGCCATCCAATGTTTTGACGCTAAGGAGCAACTGACCGTTCTCCCTCTCTGAGGCCTCCACCCTGGCCCAGATTATCCCCATGAGATCCAATGCAAGATCGCCGCCGCGACTAACCATCTTTTGGAGTTCGAGACCCTTAAGGACGCTGACTTTGGGTGAGAAGAATTTTAGGAGTGCCTCGCGGAGTTTTTTGCTCTTCGAACTTTCGTAAGCATATCCTACAAGCTCTGCGAAGTTCGATACTACTCGGGATTCGAGAGTTGGGGAGGTGATTTTGCTAAAGACTCCCTCAAGCCTCACGATCGCGAGATCTTCCAATGGCTTTATATCGAGATAGTGTGCTAGCCCGCAGATTTTTCCGTGCGCAAGGAAGGCGTCCCTGAAGTCAAATTCAGAGGGATCGAAGTGGCTTGACTTATCTGATCGCGTTGCAGGCAGGTCTTTCCCACTCGCAGTTTCTGGTTTATCCTCGGGTGTCAAAGTGCTTTGTGGGGCATCGGGGGGATCAATTGCAGGTGGTTCGGAGGCTAGGTCTCCGAACATATCATCCACGGGGGGCTCATCAAACCGCAGAGAGTCACTCAGTTCGGCAATCCCCAGTCCTGAGCGCGTAGAGTTGGGACTGACTTCGACGGGACATGGTAGTCTTGTTTCACACTCTTGTGTCGTAATGTCTTTGGCGGGCACTATTTCCGGATGAGAAGATAGGCTATCCTGCGTAGCTTCCTTCCTAGAGGCATCCGATATCTTCACCGGGCCTGGTGCCTCATAATTCCCCGTGTATAAAAACTGTGCAAAGCGCCCTATAGTAGCACTGTCGTGTCCGTCGATGACTATCCGTAGGTCCTTCCGAGAACCCAGCCGATTATTCACTTCCCACCAGAGGTACTCCGAGTACCACGCCAGAAGTTCTGCGTGAATCCAGAATTGCTCCTTGTCCAACCCCGCGGAAACCTCAAACACCTCTGATCTTAGGAATCTGTACCCGTTTCAACCATCATCAGTCATTGCGGGCTTATTTGGAAAAATAAGGACAAACCTAGGAAGTTTGGAAACCATTTCTCAACTTTTTTAAATATGGGGGGAAGCGAGGAGGGGCGGGGGGCTGTATGACAGCTTCGGCTTGTATGCACCTAGTCTCTGGCCTTGAGTGTTTGCAAAGTGAAGGCTTTTGAATTATACTTGATAGAAGAGTCGTCTTAAGTGCCACTTTAAAGTTGATAAAGTGGCCGCCTAAAAAATTGAAGCCGGCAGAAGCCCGCTAGAACGAGGCAACCATACCCGGAGCCTACTTGCGCATAAACAAACTAGTCGGTGGAGATGTTCAACAACAGCTTTGGGTGCCATGCCTGGGGATATAGGTTCTACCCACGGAGCCGGTGCCATGTTAGAGTATAACATTCGGTTTACTATATTGATTGCATTATTCGCTAGTGATATGAACATTAGGAGGACAAGGCTGGATGCCTGAAACCTGGATAACAAACCCCGGGAGTTTTTTTTTTTCAAAGAGAGGAATGGAAGGTAGTTGTTTAGAAACGAGGTATTTCGCTTTTCTCTTAGGCAAAGCCTCCTATGACTGATTTTCTCTGGAGCCTGATAAATTAGGCCCCGAGGCCATCAAGCGGATGTTTGGTCCAAACAAGCTTGGGAGAACACTTCCGAAACCCAAAACGGACCTAGCGGCCTTAGGCATGGCACAAGGCTAGGGTAAGTGGTCCATTATAGAGCGCGCATAGCCTATGGTCGGCTACCACAATGGAAAAAACTCGGAGTTTATACTCTTGGGTCGGGAGGGTGGTATCAGAACACTCTCAGAGACGCAGTTTGGAAGGAAACCATTTTGTCACCCAGCAAGGATACCCTCATTGGTTTCCAGATCCACAAATCTCAATGGTTGTGGTAATCCTTGATTTGTTTTTCACCCCCCAGTACTAGATGAACTGGAGACAAAATGGGCTTTTTCGTTTAGATTCCCATTATAATACTTACTATAGATTATGTAAATCTTTTCGAGGACATTTCTGGGGCGGTAATTGTGTCCATCGAATCACTTCAACAAGATCCTGTCCTTCAACAGGATTTTTGCCTTGGCGGGATCCACAAGGTTTCCCCTTATATAGAGTTAATGTAGGATATATTTACCCTCATCCTGCCGAACATATCTACCTACGGTAGCCTACCCTATCTAAAGAAAAGAAAGAAAATAATCCCAAGAGGGTAACAATAGGGACACAGTGGCTCCATATCTCACTGTGGATCATCTTTGAGAGAGTCCTCCATATTAGCGTAACTAATTGAATGGCGGGGCAGATAAATTGGAGCGAGGGGACAAGCGCCTAAGATGGGAGTATATATAAAACATGGTAGAGACCCCGTGATCCTTCCGTGGGCCACCACACATGTCTCTGTGCCTTAAGGCATGTCCCCATTCCCCTATCACTGCCGTGATAATGAAGGAAAGATATCCCTAGGGAACCTTCTCTATAAATGATGATAATTCTAAAAGGGGCCGCCAACAGCATTCCTGAATCATCTAGAACCACAACGACCAGGCTACTTCCGTCAATTCTAACACTCTAAGGTCATTGCGATATCTGCAGAATAGGCTAATATGGGTGAGAGGTAATAATGTAAGATAACAAATAGCGAGAATAGCGCCTGAGCTACCTAGTCGTTGCGTTGTGGGCCCTAGAAAATAGGCAACCCATGATACTGTGTTATCTGCCGTTGTGTAGTTTCTGTGAAGCCAGGGCTCTGCTGGGACACTGCCTAGTGTCTAAAATCGTTCCTTTCAGCAATAAAAATTATCAGAGAAAATTAAAAATGAACATATCCTAAGAAAATGAGACAATTGGGAAGCTCTGCATAGAACTACTCAAATTTTACTCTTCCTGACTCCTAACTTATAGAAGCAGTTTGAAGAGAAGGCTGGTGGTGGTAGATGGGAAAAATGAGGATCGTAATTGATTGTGCATTATAAGGTAATGTGAGTGGTCAAACATAATTACTGAAGCCTATTATTCACTAGGAGGAGCACTAGACAGTGAGTAATACCGGTGGCTCAGAATAAGTTTTCACATGACTGAAGCATAATTATCTTTTTAACTTGTTAAGTTTATTGTTTTAACGATCTAGGAAGGGCAACCAAATCCCCAACTAACCAAACACAAAGGTGAAGGTCTCGACATCGCTGGGTGTCCGCGCTCACCGGGGACTGACGGGCAGCGGAGATCAGCAGCCGGGACAACCCAGATAGACTACCCCGAAGAGCGGAGGCCAGAAGAGGAAAAATACGTACTGTAAGTGTTTACTGTGGGATTTTATTGCGACTTAGGAAACTCTCGAGGGACGAGGGAAGGGTGGTTCTTTTTCCGTCCTTGAGTCCTAGATAAATGTGGTCACCTGCCGAACTGATAAGGAGGGAAAAACTCTACCTCTTAGGACGAACTCTCGTCCCTCAGGGAGGCTCTGGCTGCGGCAGCCGGGAGCTGAATTAGAACACTAGCACAGTTCCGGTGGTCACCGTTTGATCTATACGTGACGGCATCGAAATGGCCTGAGATACGTTTAAGACACCAAGAAGGATTTTTTTCAACCTTTTCCTCGCTCCTCAAGGGTCCCTAAAGCCTAAATAACCTCGCGAGATTCTTGAACGAAATGAATTCTAGGATGTACTTAGCCTAGCTATTATAAAGTAACTTATTTGATATCCGAGCAACTGGCCGGCAGTGAGCTCTCATCTCCAACTCCCAGAATGCAAAAAACGGGTTGTGGCGCCATACTGCACTGACCCTAGCCTGTGTGTAGAGTGTTCAGTGACCGCTAAAAATTCTCATTACTGTCACCGACCTTCACTCGCCGTACATCGAAAGCATCGGCCCTGCTAAAAGTAGTGAAGTGAAAATAGGTCCAACTTGTAATGACCCAATACAAATGCCATGGGCGGTGGTGAGACCAGCGGTTGTTGGCAGGGCTTCAGGTCAAGTTCGAGTGACTACGCTTATCCCAGAACCTTTCAACAGCTAACCCCTTGATGACATGTATGTTATGACGTACAGTACAGTACTATTTGAATTTGACCATTAGCCATTAGTGGTGAGTTTATTGGGTGATGTGACTATCCCTTAGTCTCAGGATCCTACCTATGGCCGCGTATTGGGCTGGAATACTACAGGGTGAGATAAGGACAGGCTTTGGATAGGAATAACTTAGATGCTTAATTGAAGCAATTAATGGTGAAAGAACTGCTTAGCTGTGATGATGGTCGGGGATGTAGAGACGCGTGTTCCTCTAGTGAAGGCTGCAAGCTAATGGCTAGCCAACTAAGAGAGAACTTCCACGCGCGTAACTCCATGCATCCGTTCACATCCCAATGTGCTCGCATACCCGCACACATGCACCCGCACACATGCACCCTTCTGTGCTCCCTTGTATCTGCACTCCTTGAACGTTCTATATAACGACATTCTACTACTGGGATCCCATGCTATCAGCAAAGCTCCCGATGCACACCTGCACGATACAATTGGAGGGTTATTGGGATCGGGAATTTCCCTGCGGTGATACGGATTTTGTCTCTTTTTTTATCTGGTCGATGACGGGATCCTAGTGCTCGCTGCTCCCTCAAGCACCGGTTCCATACTCTGCTAGAGTCTCAACCCCAAGAGACCGGAACCCCTGTTGCCTATATCATGTCAGCATGGGATGCTTCAAACGTAGAGACAAAGGTTTCTGTATATTTAAAACTTTTGTGTCTGTTTCCACTGTGCTTCGTTAGCAAGACTTCTAGAAAGACCGTAAAGATTGTTCACTGTTTCACCTAAGAACCCCAGCGCTTAGCGGCAGTGCTTCACAAATCGCCTAATATTAGCAACTTTCGTGAGTACTCTCTTCTACCATTTGAATTTTGTTCTTGTGAACACGGGGGCAAATAGGCTTGACTCCACTGTTTTCCGTTAAAGATTTCGTTAGTTGAGTAGGGAGGGCGTCCCATCTTGAGCATGAGAAATGTCCCCAGAGCGAGCATAATATCGCTATGACCAAGGCGATTTTTCCTTTACGACCATTTCGTCTAAGAACGCGCGCCGCTGCTTAACTGTGCATTAAGTTACCGGTAGGGAGGCCCAAAGTTCTCGACACGCTTGCAACATACAGCAACATCTTTCGCCAATTCGTAAAGTAAAGTACCGTAAAAACCCGCTAAATCCACTATCGGCGATCAGGCCCTTGGCCTTCGCAATCCGAGACGAAACACCCTGCGAAGGAATAATATTTTCCTAGACAAGGCATCCCTTGGGGTGCCTGAGACAGTCAAATTCGCGACCAGGCACACTAAGCCCAGATAACTCAGCCGCTAGCTATGTTAGGTTATGAATTTGGGCTTTTCAATGTTCAAGTGACTCAGCACCTTCGCAACCATTAATTGCCAACGAATCACAATACTTGAATGCCTTCAAAACAGGATTAGTGGGCCTGGTCGCGAATTTGACTGTTTCAGACACCCCAAGGGATAGCTTGGAGAGGCAGAGCTTGCTGGACTCATTAACTGGTATTCGTTATTTTGCTAACCTTCCGTGCTAAGTCTATCGTGGTTTGGTCATGTGGTACAGCAGAGATCTTCGATAGGATTTAGCGAGTTTTTACGGTATCCGGATACAGGGGATGCGACTTGGCGCAAAGAGAGCTTTATTAACCGATAGTCTGCAAAATTTATGGCCATCAGGGAGCCCTCGTTGCTGGGAAGGAAATTCCCAGATACGGCACGACCACCTGGCTTGGCGCCGAGAGGCTTTCTCTATATCCGGATACTTGACGAATTGGCGAGCATATCCTCCGGGATATTAGTGTGTGCACAGGTGGAGAAAGCGGACACCACAAACCTCCTCTTCTGTGAAGAAAGCAGGCCGCCTCCTAGTTGTTGTACCCGGAACTTCGGCCTCCCCAGCACAAGTGCCGGTAGTAAGTACAATGCCATAGCTGACTTCTAACAATAAGGTAAACATCTAACTTCTGGGATCAGGTAATACTGGTGATGGCCAGTGATGGCTAATCGAATTCTCTAAGAGCCACCCTCAACCGCGTCACCACCAACCAGCTCCCCGTCTACTGCCGTAGTAAACCCTTACAGTAACCAGGAAACTCAAACAAACCCAACCCCCGACCCGCCAATACGAAAGGGAAATAGATTCCTCAACGTCCAGGATACGTCACGATAGCATCCCTTCCTTCCAGGCAAAAGAAAGGCACCAAACCCTGGGCGTCCTGGATCAAAAGAAGAAATTCTAGCAGTGAGGTAAGAGTGTTGTGACTTCTTAGCTTGGGGGTCAAGGGGATTTTGCGTTACGCGACGGGACGTGATTGACATAACACTAACGGACCCTGTGACGGGCCGGCTAGGACTCGAAACGTGTTATAGACTGTGACTACGTACCACCTAACCTAACCAATCGGTCACTCAACACCAACAACTACCTTTCCCACCTCATCTTATCGCCTACGGCTAGAGGGTACCAGGGCCGACCTCCCTCACGGCCCCACCTGCGGGGGTTGAGGTTTCGGCAGTCGAGACAATAGGCTCACAATTAACCACCGACGATTATTACAGTTGCTGATAGACGATTGATAGGCTAATATCTCACCAAGTATAGTATCTACCTACCTGTACTTCCTAGAGCGGAATTGTACTAGCAGTTATATAAGCACTCCATCGAAGCTTCAAAATATTCTAGTCTTAATGAAATAGAAACAAAACATCCGACTCCAACATCTTTAGAAAAAATAAACTTTTCCGTATACCAACCCCACTCTGGATATTTATTGCCTCGTACTTCTTCAAGATGTTTCTAAAATCATCGTTAACGACGTCTTTCCTCTTCTTATCGTCTCAAGTCTTCCAGCCCGCTGATTCTAGAAAACCCGAACACATCCTCGGCATTTCGGCAGCAAAAATAGCTTGTTTTGATATTCGAACCACGGGTTCTGAGTATAACTATCTACCTAGAGACCCAGAATTTGAATATCTGCGAACAATCAATTTGTATCCTTCCCTTCCCCTCCGCTTCCCCCAGTCGCCGGGGCAAAATACTAACGAACGCACTCAGTGACCACTCTGCCTGGGCGACTCCGGAATGCATCGTATCCCCCCGCTCCGCCGCCGAGGTCTCTTCAGTCCTACAAGCCATAACCGCGGCCGACGCACCCTTTGCCGTTCGTAGCGGGGGCCACTCTCCCAACCCGGGGTGGTCGAACGTCGAAGGGGGAGTTCTTGTCGAATTGAGTCGGATCAATGAAATTACGTACGATCCTGTGAGTACCAATGTGGTTGTTGGTACAGGAAATCGGTGGGGAGCTGTGTATGCTGCCTTAGAGGCGTATGGGAGAACAGCGGTTGGGGCAAGGTTGTCGCCAGTAGGTGTTGGGGGGTTCTTACTTGGTGGTGAGACTAGATGTTCTTGATGACTGAGGAAATGAAGGGCTAATGGGAGATGTGGTGTAGGGGGATTATCGCATGTCTCAAATGAGTACGGTTTTGGGTGTGACAATGTTGTTGAATATGAGGTTAGTTGGTTTTTTCCGTGCTTCCTTCATGTCTGGCTATACGGGCATGGACTCAACTTCACAAGGTGGTACTCGCAAACGGCACAATCGTGAATGCGAGCACAAATTCCCACTCCGAGCTCTACTGGGCACTAAAAGGCGGAACCAACAACTTTGGTACCCCCTCCCCCCTCTCCTCTCTATCCCGCCAACTAATTAATTACCCACCCATAGGCATAATAACTCGCTTCACCCTAAAAACTATCCCGATGTCCAAAATCTGGGGCGGGGTAATAACCTACAACGCAACTCAAGCCACAGCAGTAATGGATGCAATTCATTCCTATCACGCAGGGCACATCTCAGACCTCAAATCTGCTATTTCCGTGCAATTCATCCTAGGCGCAGGAGTGGTGCTGGTCACACTCATGTACGCCGAGAACCTTAGCAGTTCCCCGGCGGCATTTGCGCCCTTTGATGCACTACCACACGTGGCCTCAACTATGGGCTCGAAGAGCTTTGCGGAATTTCATGATGAGTGGTTGATTGGAGGTAACGCTAATCGGTATGGTTTTCGAGAATCGAGAGGGGGAGTAGTGTCTGACGATGAGAGTGATGACAGATTCTATTTTTACACAACTACAGTAGACATGGATAAGGGCATGTACCAAGACATCCTCTCAATCGCCACAGACACCTCCGGAGAGATAGCAGACTACGCCGGGGCGGCATTGATCTTCGTCGCGCAGCCGATATCTCCAAGCATGACTGCAGCCTCCATGAAGACGGGCGGGAACGCCCTCGGCCTTCCGCAAAACACCAACATGATGTGTCCGTCCCCCCTCCCCCCCTACTCACCCTACCCTAATACTAATACAAGCACAGATGTCAACTTCGCCGCAGCCTGGGGAAATTCCACCCACGATAAGCCCGTAATAGAGGCCTGTAAACGCGGCATTCAAAAGATCGCCAGGACTGCGGAAGCGAAGGGCCTTGCCAGGGACTTCTTATTCATGAACGACGCTGGAGATGATCAGGATGTTTTAGGAAGCTATGGAAGTGCGAATAGAGCTAGTTTACGCAGGGTTGGGAGGGAAGTTGATCCCCATAGTGTTTTTCAGATTTTAGCGAAAGGGGGGTTTAAGCTTTGAGGACAAGTTTTTCTTTTTCCTTCTTCTGTTTATAGGGGTTCTTTCCTTTTTTTTTTGCTCTCTTATGGGTTTGTAATATAGAAGTCCTTCTGGACAGGAGAAATAAAAATGGGGACGTCATGTCGGTTTGCTTCATGAGATCTCACGGTGTGGTGTGCTTATAGCGGCCACTTCCAGTACTAGTACAAGGATAAATAACGAGCCTAGTAGATTTCTTAGGAATCAACGCACAAGAATTCAGAGCCCCAGACTGCCCCCGCAGCCAGCCTCACTACTCTAATAAGACCAGGCAGCAGGTTAGCGCTCCCATGACAGCATCCACCAGCCCTTAGGGTAACTGCCATGACCCCATCTATCACATAGAATACTACCGGGTAGACCATATGCCTAATCACGATCAATAGAAGCGATCCCCTTTTCGCGAGCTCCAAGGCACTTGTGTCTACAGTATTCACAGTAAGGACTAGCTATGCTTCTAGCTTCTTTGTAGGGGTTGGGGGGTAAAATCATTCTGATCGATACAGTTTGATAGCACAAGCACCCAGCATGAAGTGCTTGAGCATTCGCCTGAACCCAGCACTGGAGCCCAGATACGCACAGATAATTTGCCATATAAAATTTTGATCTCTATGCTAGGGTACTTCATGTCTATTACCCGCACCGACAGTAAGTGGCCTTGGCCACCACTGCGCAACCCATCACCCGGAATGATTTCAGCGGCACGAAATGACTAAGGGGGTGTTTGGCACGCTGTGATTTGAGATAGCCGTGAGCTGAGATCATGATTTCCAAATCATAATTTAAAACCATGATTCGTAAATAGCCCTCTGCTAAATGTGACTCCAATTCTCAATTTCCCAAATCACGATTTGGGCCTAAATCATGATTTGGGATAGCGAACAGCTCAAATCACGGCGTGCCAAACACCCCCTAAGTCAGTCTAGTCTCAAAAGAAAGGGGATTTTAATGCCTAACAGATAGGAGTCCAAACCTAATGTCGGTGTTTGATCCGAGCTGGTTTTGTGTCTAACAAGTCCTCTGTTGGGCCTTGATCCGATGCTCATGTTAACTTTCCTTACTTACACCTGTCAGATGTGGATTTCCAGAAATACCGGTACGTACCACACGGCACTCTACCAGCGGAGAAAAACGGACTATCATGGACGAAGCTGGCACTCGCTGCAGACCCAAGGACAAGGAATTTCCCCAGAAATTCCCTCGCCTAAGTGGCCATATCTATCCTCACAGAATCCATAGTGCGACAAGGCATTATCCGGTAGTTACCTTATTCCCCATTTCCGGGTTTAGTCTACTACCACAGCTACATACGACACAGGCCGCGCAGGCCGCCGCGCCCAAAAGGGAGCGGCCATTCTCTTCTAGATTAACCCCACCTTACCCAAGCCACACCAGCAACCTACTTAACTTCCCTTCTCGGCCGGGCCAAGCTCTCTAATGTGCCGTGCTTGCGTCCCTCATGTCGGTAATATGGTATATACAAGGGGCAAGCATTTAGCCATCGAACACCCTACTTTACTTGTAAGATCTCACCAGTTTTTAAGGATTTCTAGCCAGTAAGCCACTTTGGTATGTGCGAAGACTTTATGCCGGCCCCTAGCACAGGACGCTTGAAATCAACCAATAACTTAACCGGCACAATAACTTTCGAAAATTTCCAACCGCAGCCATGTCTTTAGGAGGATATGGCTTCACACAAGCGCTCAGAAGACACTCCTTTCTGGTTCTATCTTTTCCAATTCTCAATTGGAGCAATACCCGCAGAAATAGTAAATTTTTAGATTACCCATGTACTGCACTTTAAAAACTCGAATAAACAGACCATGGCCAGAAGAGGCGAAAGATACCAAAAAACCTACTCTCCGGGAAAGAGAAAAAAAGAGAGAAGAAAAAAAATCCAACATCCTGGCACATGGCCCGATTATTCCGGTTCTCACGGGATGGTCATTCTCAAGGTTATTTTAGCCAAGCCCCATTTTTTATATATATGATGTAAGCAGAATGAAGTACCCATGAGCAGTGAGTGTTGAGTTCAAGTACTGCACCCGGCACCATGTTGGTGCATTACCGGCAAATGCCGATATCAGTACCACCCGTCCGTGATGTCACCCCTGTCACGCTCCTTGTGTCTCAATTGATACAATCCCAAAACACAGGTCACAAAAGCACTTTAGAAAAGACACGTCGGGTCAAGCGTTGGTTGGTTGTTGGAAACCAAAACGCCACGTGCTTTGTGAGGGAAAATGCCGGATGCCAAAAACCAGGGGATGTTGGTTGGTCTCAGCTGTTGGTAGCGAGTGATATTTCGTGCCATGCGACGATCTCCGAATGGCCATGATTAGGTGTTGGAGATGTTAAATAGAGGATCAGTACGGTGGAAGCACATGATGGATGGGATCTGGGGAAATCGCGTGGATTTGAACCTGAGGTTCCTCTGCTTGCTATAAATATCGTAATTGTATTGTTAGGATAGAGAGATGAAAAGCGGCGGTCTTAGTTGGTGGGCCTTTGTTGTCCTTGTTGCTGTGCGATAGTTTCGCGCCATAACGTTGGTGCTTCTAGAAGGGCGTTGAAATACCAACGGGAGCTGGGGCCATGTTCCAACATCACAGAGCGCTAGGTGGTCCGGGTGGAAATTAAGTTTTGAGTGTTGGCATAAATAGCTTTCCTGGATCGACGATTTACCTAAGCGTATGTCAACAATCACAAGTTATATAGGTAAAGTAATGGTGGTACGGAAACAACATGATACGTTCTCCATGTCACAAATGATGTGATTCTGAGTTACAAGATCGCACCTCCGTTGGTCACGCTTTCAGGCCGCGGTCTTCACGCCTGTGCATAGATCGCTAATATAGCATTGTGATGTTATGAGAACTCTAACTTAGCGCATGGGATGCCAACCGCTATGCAGCTTCCTTCGAGGCATATATGCCTCAGAACACTGTCAAATCCTAGCTTTAGTGCAGCACTAGACCCGACAAACGACCAAGATATACTAACGCTCTCTCAACCCCTTCGTAGGCCTGTGACCCATTACCAACTTCCATGAAGATCACATAATAAGGGAAGAAGAGACACGGACTCGTGGCCCTGTGGAGAAATCCGTTCCCCAGGAGTAATATTATAGATCTATGTTTTTCATGAGTTAGCGAAGCTGTGTTTTTCCGTGGAACAGATAGTCCGTTTTATTCTCCCCCCGCCATTGCACACCATAGAGAGATTGGCAATAGAAACCAAGTGCGATACCGCTTTCTATCACCCCCTACCAGAAGTGTGTGGCCATCGAGGTCTTGTTTGCCATACGTGATGTGGAAAGACCGAATCTTATAGGATGGTACTTGGGCCTGCACTCCAGAAGAAGCCGAGAGAAAGGACCAGATAGTGAAGCGGTGTGAGGGAGACCGCCGTGGGTCAAGAGCAGGGAAGATGAAAGGGCGATGATCTAGGCAATCGATAAAGATGCTCAGTGAGGGCAGGGTATGAGATATCTCTCTCTGTACTGACATCTCTAGAAACCAAATGAAACTCCATAAACCATACTAAATGAACGGAACTCACAGAGGCACTCCCCCAGTGGCAGGAACCCAGCAGAAACACTGAGAAACAAGACAAACAATCCACTGCGGTCTCCCACACTCCACAGGAACCCTGAACAAGCCATTGCTATAATGAAAATTAATCCCTAAACCCAATGCCCTACGCCCAATGGCACAGAACAAACCGAACTAAACCAAACAATCGATACCTATGGCAGCAGGTACGAAACACCAATACACTATGTGAATACCATACAACGATCCATCGCCGGATGCTTAATCACCACACCTCATACCCGCATTCCTACACGATGATACCCCATAGCCTCATGCCTCATAAGGAAAGTGAGGGAATTCAGCACTTCTCAAGAATGTCTTTAGTGGCCGCTTTCCCCATATATTATGTCGGTCCTGTGCGGCTCTCGAGCACCAGGCGGAAATACCTGAAGCACAGGAGTGCTAGCAGTTTATGGCCCTTTTATTACGTCAACTGCGGAGAACATATTGAGTCACTCGCTTTCTTTTGGGGCATTCCGTGTGAGTGCTGGGAGTTGTTAGGAAGTTGGAGAATGACATCCGAAGCTATCGAAATATTTGAAAGGGTGCTAAAAGGCCGAGAACAAGCTCGAATGATCTTTTTCTTCTGCCCTTGGGCAACACCTCAATGCCAATGAAAGCAGACGGGGTGCTGGAGAAGTGTGTGGTGAGTAACTGCTTAGATAGTTGATCCCATATGCTCTCCTGTTAGCTAAATTTTGTCGCAGAGGACACATACTAGGAGATATCCCTTCTTTCTGCGCCCAACACCACATCCCTATTCTCTCCCCTTGGATCCAAGCATTGATACCCTTTGTTTTCGCTTGAGGTGGCAATAGTGACAAGGCTCCTATACTCCCCTAGGGTGATTGAGATAATTATGCTGCTCTTATACATTTAGCATAACTAGTTCTATCGTATCTTTACTGCTCATATCTAGTTCACTAATGATAGGAAACTTTCCCCCGCACTTAACACCAAATCGTTAGCTCCAGATAATCCAAAATTTGCTTTCATGATCCGACAGAAAAAGGCAGAAGACACTAAAACTAAATTCAACCCGATACTCAACTCACCCGTACTAGTGAGAATGTCCGCTGGCTAAAAGAAAACACAATGCTCTGTTTGGAATCGCCCCGCATCTCGTCCCTTAAATACCAATTAGCTCTCAGAGTCGAATTAATCTGCATTGTGAATCTCCTGCCACTTCCAGGGCGCCCTGCTTGTATTTAATCTACGAGGTTTCCTTGGAAGATTCGATGACTCGATGAATAATCTGTGGAGCTAATTCTTGTTCAAAGTGTGAGGGCCGACGCAAAATCCAATAACTAAAAGAGAAGAGAAAAAAGAGAAAATAAAAAATGATCAAAGAATCAAAGAATCAAAAACCCGATCAAGAGAGGAAAATATAATTCAGTTTGAGAAAGCCTACCTCACGACAAACGAACACTACCAGCATCTTGTAAGCGCACCATGACAGCCTCCCCAATATAAAAAACCCAGATCCCCCATTCGCTTAGCCTTCTATTCAAAGCTTTGAAATATCTGCTCCTGTAAAAACCCAAGACTAAACCTGAAGAGAACTTACCACAAGAAATATAAAATCAGCCGAAACCCGTATTCGAGCGCTCGGGTGGTCCCCGTCAGTACAAGTTCCTCCGAGTGACGAGTTCGGTAATGTGACTTTCAGCACGACTCCGGTCATCAGACAACATAGCTATACTCGGGCGCATCTCCTATATCATGCGTTGGCTGTCCATTAGTTTCTCTCATAAATTTTTCCACAAACCAAGATTTTCTCGGGAGTGATATCGTGTGATCGGACAAGCAATCAAGACCCTAAAAGTCTAATTAACCATAGGAACGATGTATGTACAGAACAAACCACAGCCCATTCCGATAGAGGGAATAAATGGCCTAATACAGTTTTATGATTTTCGAAAATTGCTCCCAGGATGACTTCGGCCCCAAGTTCTGAATAGCTCCGTGTCCCAAACTGATCAGTATCTGCAGCGGTCACCTCCCATCTATAGTGGTTCTTTGACTCGAGCACTAAAAACCGCCTTCCTTCAGTCCTCAGAATCGTCGAAACGTATAATATACTCCCGCAGCCCAACACCTTTGGAGCTCTTTACTCGCGGCCTAAAAACAGTCAGTACACATACCGGCAATACCATCTCTGCTTGGTCAATTAGAAAATAACAAGGGTTCCTATTGTTCGGTAACTCACTGGACCTCCCTTACCCTGTTTCACAGTATTACACGCCGACCGTCCATGGATCTCAACCTTGCCAGATGAAGTCTTTCCACTGAAAGACACTCATTCTCGCGTTAGAAGGACGGGGCTCACGAATACATACCAAACTACTCAAGCAAAGCAACTCAGAGTCTTCAACCTCTCGCTGCGATGTTCCAGGGGGTGAGAAGGGCAAGGAGGACATTTTCTTCGAGTAAGAGTTTCGAGTGATAGTATGTGATGTCTTCGAGGCACAGTGCAAAGTTCGTGGTCAACACCCCAGAAATTTTGAAAGCAAGGAAGCAGTACCCTCACACAAATCGCACAAGTCGGGAGATGCCCACCCAACACGATACCATGATCCCAAATATTGATGCCGAATGATGAGCAGACCGAGATGAAACCCAGGAGATAGATGAACCGCTCTGGAAAATTCATGGAATGGAGAATCCCACCGGCAGGGCGAAGCTTCCAATTATCCTTCACTTTCTGAATTCCCCGGGGCGTCCGGCTTATGGGTCCAGGGAACTTCGATCTACTCTTCGAGGACCGATTGTACACTCTGCGTATCAATCTAACCGATGGATTACTTGGACTATCCCCGCAATCCAGTAAAAAGGGCCCTGGAGAGGAAAGAAGAAAAAAGCCGAATTCCCTACCATACCTGGGATACTAGAATCTAATACCCTCACAATCAGAAAATAGCTCTGTAGACCCTATATGCATTGTCTCCACTTCTCCTTCATGCAGAGTTCCGTTATTTTTCTATCTCGAAATCCTCATTTCCGTGGGCTCCGTTTTCAAGCTAGATATCGTTCCAATCACCGGGTTTTTCCACGGGCATTACCGGCCCGTAAGCGCCTTAGTGGATATCACGGGAGAATGTTCGAGCGAATTGTTGAGTGGAACATGAGGATGGTGTGAGTTGCGTGCCCAGACATGAATGGTAACAAAAAAAAAATCAATAACCTCACTCAATAATTACTCCCCTATCTCACAATCGAAGCAAAGATCGAAAGAAAAAGAAAAGAAAGAAAGAAAGAAAGAAAAATCCCTAGCCTAGCCCGGCCAAGATATCAGATTCCGGGAAAATACAAGTTAAGATCTTTCCAAACACGTTTTTACCGTAAACGCCAATTTTACCAGTGACCAAATTCAACAAAACTACCGTCCCGACTGAATGCATATTTCCACCACCACGGAAGTACTCCGAGAGAGAAAGCAAAACAAAACAAAAATGGTAAAATAAGAAAAAGCATTCCGGCGAATTGAGCCGATATATCCAATCACCAAGTGTCACTCCCTTCTCCTTCCATTCATTAATCCAGCCATCCCATGACATCTGTGCTAGTACAGCCACGGGATAAACCCTTCCCCCCCCACAAAACCAG
The DNA here is from genome assembly GCA_003521225.1 of Tuber microsphaerosporum. Taxonomy (NCBI): domain Eukaryota; kingdom Fungi; phylum Ascomycota; class Pezizomycetes; order Pezizales; family Tuberaceae; genus Tuber; species Tuber microsphaerosporum. Next base: position 49,762 of record QOVD01009783.1, read on the forward strand.
GAGAAAGGGGTCATGTACCTGCAGCAGAAAGTAAGCCGTACAGGAGTGCTATTTGGTCGTCAAAGATAAACGGGTACTCCCAAGTATCATAAGTAGCCACCTAGCTATGATGCCTAGCTAAATCCTCGCCTGGTATCGTGCCGACGTAACCACCGGTGGCGACTTGTACAAGACCCGGAATGAACTTATGGAAAGAAAAGAAGAAAAGAGAAAAGGTCTACCCAGTTGGTCTTTTCCCACATGGAAGCTAAGGGGCAGCGGTTTTGCGTGAATTAGTGATCTTATCTGATTCAAGTCGGAGAATCGGAGCTTCATGGCGTGAGTACGAGTACTGGTACAAATATTCATCGGAGGGGAGGAGAGGGCTTGATTGATTGATGATCCGTCTGATCTCTAAGTTGGTACCTAATTTAGAGGCTAGGTTGAAGGCGTAATTGGGGGCTGGATTCCCCCCGGCTTAGTCTTTTGTGTTAGTCCCTATTTACAAGGCACCATGGTACCTTTTGTTATGCCATAGTCGTCTCAAACTTTTGTTGGTTCTCAAGGGCGGGCGCGAAATCCTTCCTTCCTTCCTTCCTTCCCTTCTTCCAAATTACCAACCGTGGGGCGTGGTGGAGATGACGAATGGTGTGGTACGATACATAGTGCGCAGTGGAAGCGTGAAATTAAGATCTTCAGAGCCACGTTCTTGCAACGTTTTTTTTCCACCCCATCCCCGCCTAACCGCACACGCTCACTTCCGGCTTCCGATACGTAGAGATCTCGGTGGCTATCCTAGTGAGAAGTGAATGCTCCTCCATGTACAATTTAATATGTCGGAAAAAGAGTAGGAAAGGCTCCTCCTATTTTTTTCCCCCTCCTACCTGGGGGGCTTCCCCTCCAGAGGAACTTCCGAAAATACCCGAGTGCGACATTATGACGCAACCCTAACCACTTCTCTGATTCTCGCACCGTATTTATTTGTTTTGTGTTTTGGAATTGGTATTGGAATCTCCGATGGAAACCTCGTTGTTTCGAACGGCATCCAATAGTTTGCGTATTCTGGTACTCAAGTAAAACGCTCAGTATAATGCACTCTGCCGTCTTTCTTCCTTCTCCCTCCTTTCCACACTCCTCCCTAGCCTCCGCGGAGTGGAGTGCTCCTCACCGGGCGATCCAAACTCCAAGTGCGAAGCCCAAGTGGGTCTTACACCACAGTTTACGAGTCGAAATGCAGGGTACCGGAAGGGAGAAACAACCACTCTATTCTGAGGAACCTTTCCTATCATCACACAGCTGCCACAGCATGAGAAGCAAAGCCAAAAAGTAAATAAAATAAAAAGAAAAGAGAAGAGAAAAAACAAAGGCACCAATCCACCCATCCATACCGGCAACCAATCATTCAAGAAAAACTAAACTCAAAACACAAACCCGAGCCCAAAAAAGCAAATAGGTAAAAAAAAGAAAAACCTCAAGCAGACGACTAATCAATCACTCTTACTTGCACTCGACGAATTATCAAACCGCTTCCGAGCAACATCCTGCGCCTTCTTGTCTGCGAAGCGTTTGTAGAAAATAGACTTCTCCATCTTGTCGCACGCACCGAGCCAATCGGTCGTCCATTCTGGATGGAACGGTTTGTAGCCTAGAAGGCTTCCGAACCAGCGTCCGATAAGAATGCCCGTGAACTGAGCGAGAATGCGACCGAAGGGGAACCATCTGGGGAATAATGCGAGATAGGAGTCGCCAGCGTCGAACATCTTTTTTTACACAGGAATTGTTAGTTTAGTTAGGATTGACGAAAAATGGTTGGGGGACGTCAGCTGAATGGGATAGTTGGAAACAAGAAAAAGAAAATAAATGTGATACGAAATGGGTATTTGTTTTTCTTTTCCATCACTCAGATTGAGGTAGGTGGCCGAGGTGCTAAGACTTTTTTCTCGGCTGGGTAAGCAAGCGATGCGAATGAATGCTTGTTCGACGGCTATGATTCGTGATGGAGGACGCCTGGATGAGCTTCGTGAAGATGGCTGGTCGTTGTCTCATCACACAACCCAGCCCAGCCAGTCCGCTCCAGCTCATCCTCCTCCAACGTGCCACTCACCCATTGCTAAAATGCATGGGTAATACAGGTACAGGCACTCCTGGCCGGGGAGAAGAGAAGCAATAGCATAACCCAGCAATCCCAAAGAAGCAAATAAAAAAAAATGACCAAATAAACACAAAGAAGGAAATAATAATAATAATAATAATAAAATGGGGCGAAGCAAAAATCCCAAAAGTAAACTCAGGCAGCGCAGTGGAATCCTCACATTCATAACCTGAATAATATCAAGCTTCTCCCCGTGCAACAGAACATCATTCTGATATCCGTACCAATTCTCAAAAAAGCATTGGTCAACGATCAACGGCACGTCGGGGGCCTCACTGGCGCTAAGGTCGAAGATCAAGTTCTCCTCTGAGCCGGGGGTCGGCCAGAGTCTATGGTAAGGGCCCGGTTCGATACTGACCTCGCCGCTCTCGGCGGAGAGCACGCGCTCGGCCCCTTCTACTTCGATTGTCACCTTGCCTGAGATGACTTTGAAGAACTCGGCTTGGTAAGGGTGGAAGTGGAGGGGAGGCTTCTTTCCGGTCGCGGCGATAGCCTTAAGGCGGGGATGGGTGACATGGAACGTCACTCGGAAAAGGAAGGAGCGGCCTTCTGGCGGGGTGATATTATCGATCTCGAGGGCACCTTCAAAACTGTTTTTCGCGTATGTAAGCAGTTTGATTCAATGCGGGCAGAAGGTAATAGGTAGATTGTGAATAAGCGGACGAGGTGAGGCTGAGTGGATTGGGGGAGTCAAACACTACGAGGGGATTCTGTCCCGCAGTAAAAGTCTTCGGTACGCAAGGAGCCATTGAGTTGACCGTCGTCTGAATATCAAAGAGGATAAGACAGTAATCAAAAAAAAATTATCTTTTTCAGCCTCTCAGTGAACTCTGCTCCTCCCTTCCTTTACCAGGGAAAAATCCAACCCGCGGCCCAAGACCCCTTCATATACGTCGCCTTTCTTACACGAAAGCACAACTGCCTCTTCCAAATAAGCCCACTCACTACTAACAGATACCCCATCTAGCATAGTATAGGTTCATAACATGGCCCCAACCCTATCCAACCATCACATGAATTCGCAAGTTCCACACTCAGAGCAGACCCATTCCCGCGAAACAACCAACATGGACTACGATGGTCGGGGTCACCATCATCAGCTGATGGGGGCCGGGGAGGGGACCGCGATGCACTCTTCCCGCGTTGTTGTTGCGTGACAGCGTGACGTTTGGTAGGGAGCCCGGGACTTGACCTGCGGTGACCCTCTACCTTTGACATAACAACAACATCTGCCGGACTTAAGTTACAACTTTCTTACTAGCACCCTACACGGGCCGCGTGATTTGGCAGTAAGATGTCATTGTTGTGTTTTTCATTCCTTATTCCTCACGTTCCGGCCGGAGGGATAGAGAAACAGGGGGAAATTTGTTTTGGGAGGTGTATGTACATGCTATTAGACAAGGCAGGCAGGCAGGATGTATGGAATACGGGGGAGAATAGGTGGTTGGATAAATAGTCAAAAAGCCCATATTCCCCGTACGCTTACAAGTAATTGGAGAGAATTTTCGTCTAATCGCAACATGTGAGAGTGCTCATGGAATCCGGATCTTCTCCAGCCTTGCTTTCTTTCCTCCTTTCCTCCCACTCCTTCCTCGTTATGAGTTGTCGCGACTTGGGCGAAAAATATCTTTTTTTCACCTTTTTTTTTACTTTGTGCAAAGTGACTTTGATACACCAATTCCCACATCCACAGTGACTGGACTATTTTTAATCCCTCACAGGCCAGCATCGGCTCTGTGCACAATCACCGCCCGTCGGGCACCTGAGTTGACGTTGAAGTGGTCGGTCGGAGCTCGCAAGTGGGTGTGCGAGCGTCCCCTTTTCCACATCTAACGCTTGTGGCGGAGGGGCACGGTGAACTTTCCTTCCCTATGATATGATACGGCAACGTCTCGTTGGGGGCTTGTCCTTGCCGATGATGAGCAGTAGGGTGAAAGGACGCTCTAGTTTTCCCTCTAGTTTTCCCCCTAGGTTACAACCGGACAACTCTCGGGACGCTGCTTTTAAATTTAACGCTAATTCAATTGCCGAAACTTAGTTGAAGCCTAAGAACTAGGCTGGCCGGGTAGGAAGGCGTGGCTAACTAAGGCTAACTAGTCTAGCCATTATAGCCGGCAACTCTAAATTGACGATGTTTCGATCGCCACGGTCTAGTTACAGTGTTCGAGTACCGGTAGTTTAAGTTTGAATTCTTGTTGACCGTCAACAAATTTAGCTTGATTCATGGAATTTTTCTAGTAATACGAGCACTTGGCGCATGCACCGTTCCTGACGAAGCTACATTATACCAAACCAGTACGGGAGAATACGGGGGGGGGGGCACGACGGATGAATCAAGCTTTGTTCAGAAGCGTACCGGTATATTCCACAAGGCCAAGTCGCCCCCGGTCTTCATGGTTGCAAATGCAAATGCAAAGACCAGTTACCAAAGCACGGCACAGTATCATACATGATGATACAGCTAAAGTGTTCGCTTCCACGCGTGTATTACAGAGAGCGTGTATTACAGAGAGTTTCACCATCCCATCCCTTCTCGCTCCTCCTCCAAGCTCCAACTCGGCCTCAGACCGATTCCGGTACTTCTACATACGGGGCAAAGGTTTCGGCAATGCATCTCGGCCAGTCCCCTTCCCGGCAACAATTTCACAAGTACCGTAGCATCTACCGGTATCATAAAAGAGAAAGGGGAAGGAAAGGGAAAAAAAACAAATGATGAATTACCTGTTATTCACAGGGCCCACATCTCATTCTCGGCTTCGGGACTTCGGCATTCAGCAATGGCATTGAAGGAATTCGCACCTTTCGAACCATTTGGCAACAAGAGATTGTCGCTTTTGATTTTTTGGGAGGGAGGGCTTGTGTGGGCGAACTCTATTTCAAATTACCGGTAACGTGAGTGGCGGAGGCAGCCACCACACGTGGGTTTCATCGTACAAAAGTGGCTTTCCGCTGTCAGAAATTATTACTCAGCCGTGTCCCTAAAACGCCATGCGATGCATGCGACATCATGCCACGAGGCAGACAGGGATAG
>QOVD01009784.1:0-18708 GCA_003521225.1 Tuber microsphaerosporum
TTTCGCGTCCCACTTGCTTTCGCCGACTATGAGCGACAGCGAAATAGGAGGGGAACCGGCTATTAATACGGTATTGCTTCTCGCAGTCGCTTTCTACTTCTGTGTTTCTACTTCTGGACAAGGTTGAGTACAGTGAGGCTCCAGTTGTGCCTTATCTGTATAGCAACGGTCAGGAACAGACCTTAGCCGTCACCTACTACCAATCATAGACTAGCACTTGGGTATTCTTGCGATCTTATTCCCTGGTCAACGCCAAATTGGAAGCAAAACAGACGTGACTCGGACAAGAAAAATGCAAAAATTATAGATCTAACTAACTTAGGTAGCGTTTTTAGAACAGAAAGTATAAAGTTTTGGACAGTGGTCAACTGCACGACGACAAAAATGAATGTATTAAACTTGTGAATCGATAACACCTCTCAGTGTAATACCCTTTGGCCGTGAACAGGCGAGGATATGCCGGCTCGGATATGTTAGTACAATCCGTGACATAGAAATAATAGGAATACTTACAGAATTTTTGAGAAGGTCCTACCGGCTGGTATAGAAACATAAGAGGACCTAAATATTGTAGTTTTGTCAGTTTCGCTTTCAATCAGCAGCGATTCCACAGCAGTCTCAAAAATGGAGATGGGTAAGGAACAGTGTTCTCAACGGTCTGGGGCCCTGCAATGTGAGACAAATTGGCATTGAAGACTGCGGGGGACTGCCGGGGACTGCCATTCAATAATTTCGCGCGCCAAACAGAAGTAGAGACTTGTGTAAAGGACAATAAAATAAGTGTTATTCTATTCTAACCACTAGAGGGAATAAACTCTTATCGGATAGAGTCCTTCCCAATATCCCACGATTGCCAGAAGTGGAAAAATACATACGAAATATGAATGACCGTGAGAATATAACAACGGAACACGAAATCCATCTCTATAATTCTTGATATCTTCCCGTGTATAAGAACCCGCTATGAACAAAGAAATCCAGCCTAGTGGCTGCTGTGGATGATGGGGTTGTAGCATCGCAATGGTTGATTGTGTGAAAGACTATCTCCGGTTCCATCAATCTAACCCGGGTTAGGACGGAGAAAGGCGAGTGGAAACATCAAAAACAAGAGAAACAATATGGTAGTAAATATAATACCAATGCGTAAAATGAAAGAGTATAAAAATAATAGGGAAAAAGTGAGTGATTCCCGGTGACTTTCAGAATTAGGGAATAGGGGGACTACGGGGGACTGCAGCGGATAGTATGACGGCTAATATGAGACATTTCTCCCGGGGACGGTGGGGCCCTAGCCCTTGACCGTGAGTTGCAGGACAAGTTTGGAAGGCCGGACGGGACGAAATAATGTCGTCGGTCCTCGTCCTGCTCCAGGACGGACGGACCGCTCCGTTGAGAACACTGATAAAGAATACCAACCCCGATACTGCCACTGCTCTGTTTGGCAGCATACACCCCCTCCCAAATCGTCATCTTCTAGCAACTGAAGCCTTATCCGTAATTGCCATTCTCCTAGCACGTAGCTCAAACTTAGCAGTCCTCAGCATCCCCTGTGCTTTCACCTTGTTCGCCTCACACCTGTGCTGTGCCGGCGTGACTGTATCAAATTCATCAGTACTCCAGAGGTGGGTTTATGAGAAGGAGGGTTGTACCGGGTGTAGCCAGGAGCCGGTCATGCTCGATCTTATGAAGGTTTTCCCAAGCAGCTTTCTCGTCACCAGTGCGCCCTCGAACTCCGGGACGCTTGAGGTGTCTCCAGAGTTACCCATGGGGCATCTCGCCCTTGAAGACCAAGGAGCAACCCGAGGCGGGGCATGCGAGTGCTGGTGGCCTGGGGTTGGGAGTGGGTAGTGGGGACCTTTCGAAAGGCTGGGAGAGGAGATAGGGTTTGCGAGATAGCCTCTCTATTCTCAGAGGGGGGGGAAGGAGGAAGTTTGGGCCGGTATGTAGCGTCCGGACATGCCTTCAGAGGAATTGTGGGGCATGCCGGGAGAGTAGGAAATCAGATTGCCTTTAAGCAGAAATGCTTGTTAGCTCTGTGTGGAGACAGGGGTGGAGTTGGGACCGAGGCCTGTATCTGGATTACAGTAGAAGACAGAAGACGAAATTCTGGGGGAGTATTTTTAGCGAACTACAGGCCCCACATCACCCGTTAGTATATATCGCGGAGAGAGATAGAGGAGTAATAGTTAACCTAGAGTGAGCTTGAGGTCGGTGATGATAATTACTGCTAAGGAATATTCCTCAGGAACGCTTCGGATTCAGGCAGGATAGCGTCGTAAAATTGGTGGAGCGGAAGGGGGGCTATATTCAAGTACCAGAGTTAGTCAAGTTTTCCAAAACACCCCACCCAGGGGATAAAGAATCGCAAACCGTTCACGGAATTTCTTCTCCCCGGCAAGTTAAAGGCTCGACTGTATACAAACTACGGCCACTTACTGGAAGCGTTCATGGACTAACTCTGGTACCCAAGTATAGCTGCTCTATCTCCTTTTAACTGCAACTGTTTCCGACCGCTTATGTGATTTCATTCACTCATTCACTAGCTCACTCGATCATTTTTCTTTAGCGGTGCTTGTAGAAGTTTACATCATCCACTCATAGGAGAACACAACCGAACAAAGTACACACTGACTCCATTATGGTGGGTTTAAAACACTTTATTAGTGGCTCGATAGTAAGATGTAGAGTGGGATACAGACGGTTGATGAGGTGGTAGTAGAAAATCTCGCCTTGCTGGCCCTTGCACTTCCTTTCTTGCCCAACAAGGAAGTACGATGTGCCTGACCGCAAGAAAAACCCTGTGTGATGGCCTTAGCTATAGAGTTCTGAATAAAGACTTCATTTCGATATAAAGTGTCATGTCTAGTCAACAAACAAAGTTAATCAAGTTGTAAGGGCCCCTCACATTGCCATCGGTTCCTGAAAGCGCAATAACAAAACACAGTTTGTACCCTGTAGCTGCGATAGCAATCCACTTATAAAGGTCCATCTGGCTGCGGTCAGTCGCCGAAAGTGCTAAAACTACCAGGTTGTGATTTTAGCACTCTCTACAACCGACTGTAGCGAGACAAGCACCAAAAGCATCACTATGGCCCGCTAATCAACTAGTAAAATTTAAGAGACAACTCCGCACAACCTTTGCAAGTGCATTATTTTTGAAAGTGGAAGTCTGCGGCAGGAAATCCTGCTGGTGGGTTTTAAAAGACAGCTCTGCGCAATCTTTGTAAGTGCATATTTTTAAAAGTGGTAGAAATACGTTTAAAACATCAGGCGACAGTATGTAGCTCAAACCAAGCTATGATACGAAGGATAGTCAGTAGAATCGGATGCAGTTAAAAAAAGGATTATATTCGAAAAGAAAAGAAAAAAACAGGGGAATTTGACCGATCTATCAACATGCAAGTATGTGCCTGAACGCTCGCGCAGCGCTGTGCAAAAAAAACAAAAAATCGGCAAAGGAAAAGGAAAAGGAAAAGCAAGGCTAGGCGCTAAAGGTACTGTACAGTTCATACCACCTGTCAGTTTTGTTCCCAATACAAGCAGAGTGCATTGAAGCTCTTTACTTGAGCACCAGAGAATTACTTTTTAATTTTTAATTTCCCCTTTTAACGTATTCCACGTCATAGCCAGCGCCAGTCGGAGCGAGCGATAGACCCAGATAATTTTCACTATTGCGATTTCGGCTGGGGCTCAGCCAATCATATTGCTTAAATCGGTAGAGCTGGCTACGACAGGCGCTCCCTGTGCCGTGGAATAGGGGAACCTTTTCAATACCATGCACTTAGCGACAAACGCTTCGGATACCATTAGCCGAGAAATATATCATACCACCGAAAAAGTGAAAAATTCACAGAGAATTACTTCACCATTGGCTTATCATAAAATGATGAAGAAAAATTCAAAAATGAACTGAAAAGAGGAAAGGTAAACCCAATGAACCGTTAGATTTTGATTTTTTGATCAGAAAATATTTCTGTGTTGTGATACCCCGCCTTCCCTTTAGTGTTCGAATAATACGGTACGTTACCGTACCTTACATGATTGATACCATACGGTAAATTACCGTAAATTACACTAGGAAGGTAAGATACCGGAAAACGGCATCTCCCCCCTTGGGTTCTGATGTTAGGTGATCCTGTCTTCCATCGCATCCCTTACCCTGTACTCTCGTTCACTCACTTTTAGCCTGGCACTAATAGGATAGAAAGGACAGGAAAGGTAACGATAGACAACCCACCAAGATAAATTAAAATTAGGTGAGGTACTCGTACTTGTACCATAGTTGGGAGCAAATCTACGCAGACAATTTGGTTTCCATCATGGCCATGCTGAGCAGTACTCATTTAGCACTATGCTGAGCACTACACCACTTCTGAAGCACAAAGTTTTTTATATCACGATTACCCAAATAGGCTAGTGTTTAAAAAAAGAAATTGGTTGGGGGACCGGTACCACTCTTCATATTCATCATATGATACTCACATCATGGTTGTCACAATTATTCGTAACTTTGCTCTCTTTAGTTAATTCACCACCGATCGCTTCCCCAACCAGCTATACCCGCACTTAGCTCCAGTGCTTGAAAACAGTTTAAGGGATACGTTTACGTCAAGTTGAAGTAATCAACCCCCCGCAAAGTATCGGCCAGGCCAGGCATTCTTGGCAAGATATGCGTATCGCACTAAGATCCAAGATCATGATCTGAACCCTTATGACGGTCGGTAAACGGCGCCTGGTAAGTTTACCGTACGTTACCGTACGTTACCGTATCGTATCGTATGGTAACTTACTGTACCTTACCATTCGAACCCTACTTCCCTTAAAGTGCTGTGTTTCGAGCGGTAAGTTGGGCCAAGAATTACTAGAAAATCCCTAAAACCTTCACCCTTGGTCTCAATTTGTCCCCCACAATTGTGGAGAAAGGTTAGAAAAATATCTAGAAGCTTTAAGTTATTTTCAGGATCTTGCAAAAAGTTTTTGAAATTATATTGGAAGAAAAAAGAGACTGCGGACACTCTGTATGTATTTTGATGTTTGTTGCTACGTGATGCCACTTGGATAGTATATTTCCCCAGCGGAGGGTAACCGAAAGGTTCGCCGCCAAGTGTATTGTATTGAAAAGGGTTTCTCCCCGCGGGCGTATTAGGGTGGCCCCTGTATAGGTACTATACTCGGATAGCGCTGGTACAGTGCTGACCAGCCAGTACTGTCGAAAGCCCTCCGTTCGCCGGCATTCTTGTGTGAGTGATGGCAATCCCGAAAGACACTGCTCTGGTTGAACTACAAAGCAAACTTATCAAGAAGTCATCTAGAGGACGGAAGGGAAAGATTTAGTTGAGTCGTTGATCACAATCTCATAGCTAATTGTAGAATGTTATGAAGGTAGAGGAAAAAGTGATCAAAGTTGATTATTTTCCGGGTCCGGTGATGGTGTCCTTCTCTTGTCTGTTTTTCTCCCTTAAATACCCGCTTTACTACGGTTCTAAGCTACTGGACTGATGGTATTAAACATACACGATGTTTTGTGAGTTGTTGCGTAATTCTCCCCGCGTCCATCCACGTGCCCGACAGCACCGTGCTTATTACCCCACCAAAGTAGCGTCCCCCATTCTCGCTTAGATCAAATCTCTACCGATGCGGACCGGGGAAATTTAGCGCTGACCCAGTTGCCAGCTCCATCGTATGAAATGTGAACACGAGCAGCCTAACCAATACCACACTTAATTCATCACGGCCATCTAGAACTGAACAACTCCGATGGTAGTCAGAAAACGGGAGAGTGTTAAATATTGAAACTACAGGTAATACGGTATCGCTTCTCAGAGTCGCCTTCTACATCTAGGCTTCGAATTCTGGGCAGGGTTGAGTACGGTGATGCTCTAGCTGTATTGCACCTCACTCGCATACCCAAAGGCCGAGAAAAGCTTTAGCCGTTACCCAATAGCAATCACAGACTAGCACTCGGGTATTCCTGCGATCTTGTTGTTGAAAATAATCGATGCGGAAGTAATGATCAATGGTGAGGGCTTACGCAGCGGAGTGGAATGGCTTACTGTAAGCAGAGACATAAAGTTTTGTATTAAGCGGAGATGAAAACCATAATTTATTGTGATAAGTTGATGAAAGGAGTAACTTGAGGAAGGTAGTGAAGTAAAAGAAAAAAGCTGAGAGAAAAAAGAGAGGAAGGAAAGAAGGACAGGGGTGAGAAAATTTTTTCACAGCTTGCGCGCCCTTTGACCAGTGCGGCCTTGAAGTGCGGGCATATCCCGCATCAAGTGCGGCTATAACATTGTGATTACCAACACTTATTCTGTAATAGAAGCCAAGTAGGAAAAAAGACAGACGTAACTCAGACAAGAGAAATGCAAAAACTATAGATCCAAATAGGGTAACGCTTTTAGAATAGAAAGTATAAAGTTTTGGAAATTGGTCAACTACACGATGACAAAAATGAATGCATTAAACTTGTGAATCGGTAACTCCTTTTAGTGTAATACCTTTTGGTTGTGAACAGATGAGGATATGCGGACTCGGATATGTTAGTAAAATCCGTGACACAGAAGATACGAATACTTACAAAGTTTTAGAGTAAGTCCTACGGACTAGTACAGAAATCCAAGAGGACCCAAGCGTCGTACTTTCCCCAGTTTCCCTTTCAATCAGCAATAATTTCACAACAGCCTCCAAAGCGGAGTGGAATAAGGAATACCAACCCCGATCCTGTCACCGCTTTGTTCTGCAGCATATACCCCCTCCCAAATTGCCACCTTCTGGGCAATCAACGTCTTCTCTGTAATCCCCATGTTCCTAGCACGTAGCTCAAACTTAGCAGTCCTCTGCTTCTTCTGTGTTTTCGCCTTGTTCGCCTCCCGCCTGCGTTGTGCGGGCGTGACTGTATCAAGTTCGTCAGAGCCCTAGATGTGGGTTTATGGAAAGGGGATATTATACTTCGTGTAACTAGGAGTCGGTCATGCTCGATCTTGTGAAGATTTTTCCAAGCAGCTTTCTCGTCACCAATGCGCCCACGAACTCCAGGACGCTTGAGGTGTCTCCAGAGGTATCCATGGGGCATCTCTCCCTTGAAGACCAAGGAGCAACCTGAGACGGGGCATGCGAGTGTTGGTGGTCCGGGATTGGGAGTGGCGTAGTAGGGAGCTTTCAAAAGGCTGGGAGGGAAGGTAGGGTTCTCCAGGATAGCCCCTTTATTCTCGGAGGGGGAGGAGGAAGTGTAGGCCGTCATTAAGCGTCCGGACATGCTCTCGTAGGAATTGTGAGGTATAATTGTAAGGTTAGAAATCAGGGTGCTCTTAAGCAGAAACGCTTGTTAGCTTTGTGGGGAGATGGGGGTGGAGTCGGAGCGGAGGTTATAATCTGGGTTATAGTAGAAGATAGAAGAGTGGGCTCTGTGGGAGGACTTTGAGTAAACTGCAGGCCCTGCATCCTTATCAGTATATATAGTAGAGAGAGGGGTAGTAACTGTTGACGTACCCTGAGCGTGCGATCGGTGATGATAGTTGCTACTCAGGGATATTCCTCCACGACACTACGGGTTCAGGCAGGCTAACGATGGCATTTATGGAGCGAATGAAGAGCTATATAGCTGGCCCATCTCGTTTTAGCTGCGATGACTTCCGAACGCTCATCGGGTCTCGCTCATTCATTCACCACTCAACCTGCTTCTCAGTGGAGGTTTCATCCCCTCATAGGGGAACACAACTGAACAAACCTCGCGCCCCCCGATATGGCAACTTTAAAATGCCTCGTCCTCTGCCTGACCGCGTGCTGTGAAGTGCGACCTACATGATTTATGGTGTGGTGGTGGTGATAGTGGTGGTAGTGGTAGAACTTCTCACCCTGCACTTTTCTACATGCCCGACTATAGAGGACAGATCCCAGTTCGAAAGGTAGACCCTCAGTACCCGCGCTGAGAATATGTCCTCAGACAACAGGCGCAACCACAATTCCGTAAGTACTCAAATAGAAGAAAAATGTGCCAGGACGTTGGAATTCCCCTTCTCAGCTTGGCGAGGGGAAAACACCGCAAACTAGGCCCAGAGTCGAGCCGAGCAAAAAGGAATATGTATAGCGCCTTACTGGGAGAGGCAACTCCAACGTCCTACGATAGCACATTTTTCTTCTATTTGAGTACTTACGGTACCCCACGAAATTGAACCACGCGACAATAACAATAACCAGGACGATTGCCACAACCACCCACATCCGTATAGCAGGCAAAATGAAAGGTCCGATTATCAAACCTCGTGTTTTTAGAGAGAGAAAGAGATATTAATATTTAATTAATTATTTTTGTAGCCATTGTTGTGATTGTAGTTATATTTCTCGTTAACATGATGGTTGAATTTTGCTGGGACTTGGGGTTGCGCCCGTTGTCTAAGGACTTATTCTCGGTGCGAGTGTTACCCTGGCTATAGATTTTTGAGTGAAAACTCCATTTCGATGTAAAGTGTTGTGTCTGGTTAACTGAAAATTGTAGCAATCAAGTTGTAAGGGCGTCTCACGCTGCTGTTAGCTTTTGGAAGTGATATGACCGCAAAATGCGATTTGTACCCGCGACTACGGTAAAAATCTACCGATAAAGGTGCATCTGGTCAGTGTGTTTTTTGAAGTGCTAAAAACACAACATGATTTGTATCCTGAAACTCAAAAAGGGGCATCTAGTTGCCACCCGTTTCTTAGGGTGCTAAGGTCATTGTGGAATTGGTGTCGGCTTTTGAAAGTGTTAAAATCAGAGAGTGTTTGGCACCCAGCAACTTATGCCGATACAGGCGCATCTGGTTGACGTCAGTCCTTAAAAGTGCTAAAATTACAGCGCGACTTGTACAACCTATCATCAGGTCATGACGAATATAAGGAGGTGACGAACAGGAGTATATGGCAACGAAAATCGAATTTGTCAAAGCAATGTAACAAAAAAACACCTGCTACTAATCCCTGTTCGTCACCTCCTGATATTCGTGATGACCCAATGAATGACTGTATCTAGCAACTTATAGGCGGAAGTTGCTGTCAGTCTTGTCAAATGCCAATGTCACAATGCGATTGGATGCATCTGGTTGCTGTCGGTTCTGGAAAGTGCTAAAATAACAAAACACGATTTGCATCACGCAACTGCCGCGGCAATCCAATTGTAGGGGTCCAGATGTACCTCAAAAGCCTTCCTATGGCTTGCCAGGCTACGAGCCGAGCGGGATGTGGATTTGTGGGGATTTGCCGACGAATTAAATTATGTTCTAGGCTCTGTTAAACCTTGCAAGTGCACATTTTTAATAGTAGTAGAAATATGATTAAACCGCCACAACACAGCGTACAGCAACCAACGAAAGGTAGGCAACAAGATCGAGCTAAGGCCGGAATTCGACAAGATTTTGAAAATAAAAAACAGAAGAGTTTAACAGATATCGATTGATGCAGGTGCTCGAATGCTAGCGTATTGCTGTCCAAACAAAAACGGCAAAGGAACAGGAAAAGACGAGCGAGGCCCCGAGTGGGAGCTGGAAGTATAATGCTGCCCCTGAATTTCATTCCTCAAAAGAACCGAGTATATTGAGGCTTCATGCCACATCCTCGAGAGGAATACTTATAATTTGAAAGCATTTCCACACATGACCCTTGAGTCTGCAGACAGGGATGCCAGTCACGGCCAAAATGATAAAATAACCCCTTTCTGAGCCCCATCTACCGGTAGTGCCGTTTATCAAATTAAGTCCCCCGTGTTTCCCTCCTGCTATCATAATCAATCCTGGACTCAACACCGACTTCGCGCTTCCTAGCTGGTGGACACCCCCCGGCTGTTACCTCGTTGATGTGGCAGGAACCCCTACTAATAGAGACTTTAAAATCCCCCAATCCCCCTCAGGCACCTGAACATACCGTAAAAACTCTTGCGGTCCGCCGCTCTGTGCGGTCGCTAATCTCGATTTACGGGAATAGTCTAATGGGGAATTGCAAGAATTTTACGGCGCAGTACCGTACTTGGGATGAGAAAAAGTATTGGCGTGAGAAAAACCAAGACCCAACCCTGATTATGCAGGCAATGCTGTAAGCGATCACTAGAGCTAAATGCATTCCTATAAAAATAAAGGTGCCCGTAGAATGCACCACAAGAAATGATACAGAGAAGTGAATATTGTGAAGTTCTTCGGGCGAATGTGCGACTGCCGTGACATTCACTTCCGTACAGAAGGAACAGTGCGAGCTGGAGAGACAGAATGGATTTTGTACATAATGAGTGAACGAAAGGTAGATGATATGAATGAGAGTTGCCCTGCAAAGTAAGACGAGCTATGAGGTCTCTTATAGAGACAGAGTCGGCCAAAAATAAGAGCGACAAAAAAGGAAAGGAGGAAATGATATAGTAGGAAATCCTCCACTATCAGGCATTCCAAACATAGATACTAATTGAGTTTCGTAGTAGGTAACCAGTGCCAGTCTCCAACATACCATGTTTCTGCTATATAGGCCCAAAAAAGAAAAGAGTTTTTCAAACACCCGGTGGTTCCAGTGAGAGTGCGAAACACTAGGGCCGGCCGTAGTAGGTTTCAACAAATAAGAATAGCAAACATTGAGTAGAATTAGAATATAGTATGAGCCTGGATAAATATTTCTCTCTGCGGGGGATAATCTACAATTGTCTTGCAAAATCAGATCTGGGTATTTGCCTGCCCTACCTCATACCTCTTCTTACTCAAAGTATTCATAGAGTAATTTTTTCTTCAATTATCCAGTTAATAGCGAACTCGCAAATTCATGCTCACGTGTTTACCAAGAATGCTTCAGGAAGCCCAATATTTGGCTAGGACTCCGGTAAAATATTGGGCGGGCAAGCATTCTTGGCAAAGACGAGTGACTATGGCACCCGTATTGTGAAAAGATGGCCATATTTTGGGTGCTAGACTTGAGGTCTTGGCATTTTTATCTCCAATGCTTTGGGAATCAGCGAGCAGATCATACTTTCAGCGCTCATGCTGATGGCGATGAATTTTTTTGGCTGGCACACGCTTTCTAGCGTTTAGTACAGACACAGGCGATCACTTGTCATCCACATCTTACGTCACCCAATTTTAACCACGAGATGTGGTGGGGTAGTTAACCCTTATCTCAGTAGGAATGCCGCCATTGGCTGAAAACTCTGCTTGTTGACCCTTACTTATGTTACAGTACTAATATCGTACATGGGTGGGAGATTTTCTTGTTACTTGTAGCCGAGTTTATGGATGATCGATTGCAGTGCTGGGTTTCCACTACAGTACAACTGTAAAAACCTCTAAAACCTGCGACTAGATTACCAGCAGAACTCAGTCTGCCAGAGCATAATAAGTTGGTTTGACGGGTTAACAGAATTGCGGATATCAGTAGACTAGATTCGACACATTCAGCCATATTTTGATGGAGTCCTCCAAATATTCGTCTTGGCCTCACGCCTGGGCAATGCAGGCGTGGCTATTTAGATCCATAAGCCCTGCTTTGGGGGTGGGTTTTTAGAAGGAAGGAGGGGGTTATACTGCCTGTATCTTGGAGTCGGTCATGCTCGATTTTATGAAGATTTAGGGCCCGTTTACCTATAGACGGCCGTCTAACAGCACGAGACGGTGCCAATCGTTAAGGGGGGCTTGACGATTGGAGGGGTACGAGCAAGTACAGTACCTAGCATTTACCTACCGTAGAGCGCAGTCTATTGTCTGGTGAGGTTCCCTAGCGCACCTCCATGGCACCGTCATGTTTTAGCCGTCTAGCTACAAGAATTTAGGATGGTAGAAAATTATGTGAACATTTTCGCACCGTCAATTGGGAATTTATGCCGATTGACACGGCACCGTCTAGTTTTACCGCCCGAACCTTAAAACTAGAAGGTTAAGTAGACAAGCCCTTAGGCAAGCAATTTTCTTGTCACCAGTGCACCCATGAATTCCGGGGCACTTGAGGCAGGGTTTCGGATGGTTCGCGGGGGACTGGGTTGGACTAGCTAGTCTGGTCGAAAGTCAAGTCTAGTCCAATGGTGGAAATTAGACCGACTGCACGGTCAGAATCATTGGAACCGACTTGGCCAGGACTGGTCCGACCAGGCCCGCCAAGCAATAGGATATGCATGGCCTTTGACAGAATTAGTATCCAGATTCCGCTTTTTACTATTTTGATCACCTCATATTACGTTTAAATAAAGATTTTCTTAATCAAACTCATTGTTTCCATGGATATTACTGGAGAATCTCAGGAGAGGCGCTTAGATCAGGGGTGGCAAAAAAAATTCACAAGTATCAAATGTTTTCGGAGGACTAAGTGAGTGATAATATATGACTACGCTATCTTTTGTAAAGACTGGTATAAGACTAGTCCAGACCAGACTGAACCACTCGAGTCAGTCAAGTCTAGTCATTGACATCAACAGGACTGACAAGCCTGGTCCTGCCTCCAAGACTTGACCGGTCGGACTATTCGGAACCCTGACTTGAGGTTTCTCCATCGGCACTTATGGGCGATCTCCCCCTTGAAAACTAAGGAGCAACCTGACACCGGACATGCGAGCATTGGCTACCTGGGATTGGGGCTGGCGTCGTCGAGAGCTCTCGAGAGATTAGGGGATAAGTACGGTTTTACGGGATAGCACTATCATTCTCGGAGGAGGAAGTGGAGGTAAGCAAGTAACATCCGGATGGCCTTCATCAGAATTGTGAGGCGTGACCGTAGGGTTAGAAATCCGGTGGCTTTTAAGCGGAAATGATTGCTAGTTGGGTGAAAAGATGGGGGAGGGGAACGGCGGTCTGTATACGGGTTATAGGAAAATATTGCGGAGTGACATTGGAAATTTGATGCCACCCCCGTCACTTTTTGGAACATGGACAACTGAAGGGGCTTTTGAACTCCAACCGCAGTATTTGTTTTTTGGTGACACCAGAATATATGCGATATGGCCAATATAAGTTTAGTTGTGTCCTGAAGTCTACGCATCTGCAAAATCTTAGTCCTCAACAAAAATTCGCTTATTAACCGTTGTCCCAAAAACTAACAGGGGTGGAGCCAAATTTTTACTTCCTTTTTAAAACAGAAAGAACACTCTTTTACAGTAGAAACAGTCGCTAAATGGAACGGTCCTATCTTTGCTGAATGGGCTCTAACATACACTACCGGTTAAATCCCCGCTGAACTCTGAAAGAGAGAGCCATCAGCACAGTACTCTAAATGCACCGAGCCATTTTAAAAGTGATTAGAACACAAATTACCCGACCGATAGACTCGTCCAGAGCCATTTTCACTAAACTAAGTGCCTGCGGAGGCATTAGCTCTAGCATAACCAGATACCTTACCGGTACTTGTCCCCATTCCGAAGACCTAAAAAAATCCACTGCCAACTCCGTATTCAGACCCTCCAAGATGGTAATAAAACTACCATAGTTGGCGGAGTTCGTCCAAAGAAGAAGAAAAAAGATCCAATTCTGCTTCAGTCAGTCCACGCACATTGCTACACTTCAGCGCCATTATCTCCCAAAAAGTAACAATTATCACCACCATCGCCTCCGCTTTCTAAGCCATCACAGACCGTCACTCGTTAAATTTTAACGCGCTTGGGGGGTAAGCTCACGTAACATACGATTCCCACCGCCCAATTAACTACAGCAACCTCTTGTAACTGCACCAGACACTCTTAATTAAGCCAGTATAAAAAAACTCTTTTGATCCCAATGGAGATGTAAGAGGGAGAGCAGGGAAGGTTCCTTAAGGCAGGCAGGCACGGTAAAGAGAACCCAATTTTAGCTTTTAAATACGCAGCAAACACCGAACGTTGCAGATAGATACAGTGGATTCAAATTTCCACTTGCTCGCTAGTGCCTTCTGCATGTATCCTCCTCATATGTTGACCGAAGCTTCATGTTGTAGTCTTGTCTAAAAATCACCAGTCTGGACGTTGGTAATACAAAATCAGGTCGTTAAAAGGAAGCTTGATCTGTCAGCACTTTCTGTGGCACGGATTCAAGAAACACTAATACCCAGCATCAGGTTTTGCCGTGGTGAGATACACCATTTCGGTGATGTTCCTTGCATCTGTGGCTTACCATATGGGATAAGTATTCTGCTGCAGAGTCTATCCCATATGCCCTCCCAGAGCGAGAAGCCTAAGAAACTAGTTCCCTGATATACACAATCACGGAACAGTACATTTTAGAGTCCATTTTCATTTTAGTAGTGCGTTTGGGAATGCAAGCACTAGGTTTTCTATTACTGAAAATAATCTATCTCTCGCAGGGAAAACAAGAAGATGAATAGAAAAAGAATCTATTTTATTATTTATTTTATTAATACAAGGAAAAAGAAAAATAGTATGTACGATAAATGGCGCAAGTTAACGAAGGAAATAGCGACCCCCCCCCTCTAATCAAGCAATGTAAACAGAAATCTATCATCTATGAAAGAATAAAACAACAACGGGGGGATTCCACAAAGTGTATCGAAACCTGTTAAACGATCAAGGGGCCCTAGCGGGATCACCGCAGCAGGGCGCAACTAGATATGAGAGTGGGCGACCTAGACAACCAATAAGGTATTAGCTTAGGATGGAACAGGAGGCATATATATCGTCCCAAACAACCAGCAACTCTGAAAGTCAATAGAAGCCCCACTAACCGTAAGGAAGGAACAGAATACGGGGCAACACCCAGGGAATGACGGGTCTCAGCAGAATGTAAGGAAAACAAAGGAACAATCTACTATCGTCCCAACCCAATCCATAGCCATCGTGGCAACTAGTCCCTGAACCCAATGATATATGCTGCAGGGTAGAGAATTAAAAACAACGTGAACCATGTTGAAATTTCCGTATATTTCCTATGTATATTTCATGATATTACAGTATACTTCTCATACTTGGTTTGTGTTTCGGCTCCACCTGTACACTGCTTACATTAATACAGCTAAGACATATTATATTGTATCTCATTATTATTTCAGGATATTATGGGCGATTTTTGTATGTTTATTTCTTATCTGGTGTTTGGGATTTCACGGTTGTTTATACATGGTTTATGCATCATTCTTGGTCATATTATCTCATAATTATTCCTAATCTTCCGCTCACACCATGTTAGATTTAGGCACATTATTTGGGATTTACTGGACAGGATTTCAGGGTCAAACATGTTCGCACTTATGTTTCTTACATTGTTTCCCTATATTATTTCTCTTATACTTGGGGACGCACTTCTGTATAAATATAGTCGCTACCGCCCACCTTGCTTAGGTAGAATTAAGTACCATAACTCCTACCAATCTGCTCTACCTCTATCTCCCTCCACGCTTAGCGTTTCACGCAACATCCCTTGCCCTTGCGTAGTATTATCCATATAGAATAGATTGTACCTTTGGCGCTAACATTTTGAACAGGTTATGAGTCCAGGCCCTTCTTACTCTATAAGAAATACACTTAGACACTTCCACCCAACAGATACCAACCGAACACGGTTTTTATGAAATAATTCTGGTAACATTTTTTTTCGAAAAACAAAACATTTGTTAAAACAAAACATCATTGCAAAACGAAACTTTCTTGGCATTGTTTCTGATTACAGAACAATCTTGGTGGTGAAAATCCTTCAACTCGCTTATAAGGACTCACACCTACTCCTTTCCTACCAACTCTCCAACACTCTTACACCTCCGGTCAGCAACTACCAAAATGACATAGGTATCCACGGAAGAGTGCAGGACTGTAGTCCTCCCTCTGGTTGAATAGTATTGATCTGTAGATCTTGCTATCTCTTCCTACCTACCTCCTATTTGTTACTGGCAAACCAATAAGCAAATTACGTTCTCTCTTGCCTGAATCAAATTAACTGGACCTGCAGCCCAAATTGGAGGAATAGAAAGTGAAGAAGAGGACATTCAAGAATCAATTACCCTTGCCTACCCTCCTCTACCTTCACCGCCTTCAAGTACCACTGCTTGACCACCACCTCGTCCCACAGCGGAAACATCTCTTCCACCTGGCGTATTGGCTCGTTCACCTTTGCGCAGTCACACTGCGTCCAAAAGTCCTGCACCACCATCACCACCCTCTTCTTCACTACCAGACTCTCATCTACCACCACAATCTGGGCCCTGGGGACAATCAATGTCGACTTCCGCTCCTCCTCCAGACCGGCATATCCACCTTGTCAGACGGGGTATTGCTCCAGCACACAAACTCAGCTCCGTAGCAAAGCTGCCCGGTGTGGAAAACTACCTAATCGTAGCGAGAAAACTCTATATAGAGGCTCAAATTGTTGAACTGTTGGAAAATTGTGAACAAAGAAGAGACTGCAGACGATTATGATAAGGAAAATTACTTTGACAAGTGAGATAATATTTCGGATAGATAACAGTATGTGGTGACATACTTCCTCCATACCTTGGACTCCCAATGGTTACCCCTCCTGGCCACACATAAAACTCCTACCAATATATGGATTGCCCATGAGGATAAATTTGATAGAGAAAATACATTCTCCTTCTTCGACCATCTCAACAAAGTTTGCGATTGTAAGTATGATGCCTTGTAACCAATATCTGATCACATCAACACCTACGACACCTTATGGAATAGAATCCAATTACCCTGCTCCTTTTCCTCCTCTACTGAGCGATACAAACTACCGTTCACTTTTAAGGAAGTATTTTAGTCCCCGGAGGCTAAGGCCACTATCCTTATCCGTTCCCTTCCCAAATTGATGAATAATATCGTCGATAAGCTCCAAACCAAGGAGGACCTTACCTACAATCATGTCTACCAGAAATTGTTAGACTTGGAAACTTCCTCTTCGGTTAATTCTGGAGATAACAAAGCGTATAAACCTGCTGATGTTAAAGGAAAAGGAACGGAACCATGAAGGGACCCTCCCCCAAAGGGATTGGCGCCCAGCACCAAGAAATGCACCTACTGCAAAAAGCACTACCCAACTACTGGCAGCGAAGGATATACCTGGAATGAGTGTTCAAAACTTAAGGCCATCAGCAGAAATAATACTGTGCGTCCTGAGCGCCCTGTGCGTCTGGCGCACATAGCGCAGATAACGTCAATCGCGAATCAGGACGCAACGTCGAGCTGAGGTTGCATCCTAATTTTGCGTTAGATAACGTCACGTGCCCTGACGCTATTCTGACACGGACCCCTACGCCCTCTGGGCCCTGACTGCGTCTGGTGCTCTGCTCTTGCCCCCTGACTGTGTCTGGTACTCTGCTCTTGGGTCCTGAACACCACTGATTCTCGGTTGCTACATCAGGGCAACGCCTGATGATCGCCCGTTCCATCCTGATTACCTCTGATCCTGGCGTCTTCCGTCCTGACGTCTGATCTTTATCTTCGGCGTCTGGGATTCGCCCATTCCGATGCCTCATATCAGGTTCCCATGATCCTGAGCTCTCTCGTCCTGGTATTTCCCTCGGATAGCCTGTACCTCCTGATTTAACCCCCTCTATGTGCTCTGCGTCCTGATGGTAACTAGACTTTTCCTTTCTATCTGGACACTCTTGAGTGATATCTGGACGGCCTCCTGATGCTTCTCAGACTCATACGCACGCCCTATTGTCTTCTTTCCGACGTCACCCCATGATCGTGATATTCAAATTGAAGGTTACTATTTCTACATCACCCAGACGCCTCCATCGCGTCTACCCTTCCTTGATTCCCCGCCAATAGTCCAGATTTTGCTTCACAATCTCATATCAACACACGGTCAAACAAAGAGTATTAATTAAGCTACCTGTACTTGATATAAACGCGACACATACTGGACATATACGCGAGACATACTTCTTGTCTTAATTACCCTCACCAACACTCCCATTGCGCCCTTGTGTCACAAACCTGACTAAGCGAGGAACATTGTTTCACATAACTCATGGTTATGAGTCATAGGTTTGTGAATTGTTTGACATGACTCGCACTTGCGATGTAATCGTTATAATGGTAGTGGTTGATGTTTTCACATGACGCACGATCGTGGTCATATTATGTATGACTTTCGCACATGACCCACATTACACGTCACGGGTTTTTCTCATGTGACGCGAGTTGCCCACAGGACTTGTTATTTGGATTATGATTGGTTTAGGTATGTTGCGCAGCGGACTTGTAAGAAGTCAGCTGATCGATTTCGCACATGACTCGCTACGAGTTATGAGGTCGTGTGACTCAAGGGTATGAGTCACCAGGGTTAGGTTTGTGGGAGGAATGCCTATATAAAGGGGCCGTGACCGATGAGTAGTTAGCGCCCCCGCCTTAGGGTATCGTCACTCTTCCTAGACATCAAAGGAGGCTTCGACAATGTAGATGCCGCCATCCTCGCTGCCGACCTCAGATCTAAAGGGATTCCGGGATATCTGGTCTCCTGGGTCCAATCCTTTTTGACCCAGCGGACCTGCCGCCTTTTGTTTCAAGGATCTCCTAGAGTTTTTTCTCCTGTTGCTGTTGGGACCCCTCAGGGCTCCCCGATTTCTCCTTTGTTATTTGTTATTTATGTATCTCCTTTGCATGTTAGCTTGGACCCGGGTGCATGTCTTTCATATGTTGATGACTTTGCTTTAACCATTGCTTCCCCCTCTTACCGCACTAACATCCGCCTCCTACAATATGCCTTCAAGGACCTTAACCGCAAAGCTGCCGCAAGGAAAGTTTCCTTCTCCGTCCCAAAAACCGAACTGATCCACTGGAGGACCCCCCAC